>JAVTVY010010943.1:0-52930 GCA_036873755.1 Hanleya hanleyi | reverse complement strand
AGTTGGAGGATTCCCTATGCTCTGTTGATGAATGCTGAAGATTCAGTCTGATGGACAGTTGGAGGATTCCCTATTCTCTGTTGATGAATGCTGAAGATTCAGTCTGATGGACAGTTGGAGGATTCCCTATGCTCTGTTGATGAATGCTGAAGATTCAGTCTGATGGACAGTTGGAGGATTCCCTATGCTCTGTTGATGAATGCTGAAGATTCAGTCTGATGGACAGCTGAGGATTCCTTCTATCTTCAGGTTGATGAATTTTTGAAGATTCAGTCTGATGGACAGTTGAGGATTCTATTCTCTGTTGATGAATGCTGCATCTCAGTCTGATGGACAGTTGGAGGATTCCCTATGCTCTGTTGATGAATGCTGAAGATTCAGTCTGATGGACAGTTGGAGGATTCCCTATGCTCTGTTGATGAATGCTGAAGATTCAGTCTGATGGACAGTTGGAGGATTCCCTATTCTCTGTTGATGAATGCTGAAGATTCAGTCTGATGGACAGTTGGAGGATTCCCTATGCTCTGTTGATGAATGCTGAAGATTCAGTCTGATGGACAGTTGGAGGATTCCCTATTCTCTGTTGATGAATGCTGAAGATTCAGTCTGATGGACAGTTGGAGGATTCCCTATGCTCTGTTGATGAATGCTGAAGATTCAGTCTGATGGACAGTTGGAGGATTCCCTATTCTCTGTTGATGAATGCTGAAGATTCAGTCTGATGGACAGTTGGAGGATTCCCTATGCTCTGTTGATGAATGCTGAAGATTCCGTCTGATGGACAGTTGGAGGATTCCCTAGGCTCTGTTGATGAATGCTGAAGATTCAGTCTGATGGACAGTTGGGGGATTCCCTATGCTCTGTTGATGAATGCTGAAGATTCAGTCTGATGGACAGTTGGAGGATTCCTTAGGCTCTGTTGATGAATGCTGAAGATTCAGTCTGATGGACAGTTGGGGGATTCCCTATGCTCTGTTGATGAATGCTGAAGATTCAGTCTGATGGACAGTTGGGGGATTCGCTATGCTCTGTTGGTGAATTCCAAAGATTCAGTTTGATGGACAATTGCAGGATTCTCTGTTGGTGAATCCCATCAGATCCGGTTTGATGGACAGACAGACAGACCAACAGACAGGAGGCAGAGATAAATAGTTATCTTGTTCTTAATTGGGTTGCTGGTTTGGAGGTAGAGAGAGTTTCAGTAAATCCTAAATTCATTCAGAATACTTTGCAAAATGTAAGTAAGTGTCGTTGTCATACAATCCAAGAACTGGTGAAAAAGATTGAAATTTAAATTTCAACTTATATAATAAATTGCTCATGAGGGCAATCAACCGAAAAAATGAACTTCGGGATATTCTTGGACACGTGGTTAGTACTTCCCAATTAAAATGACAAATCTCTAATTGCTCCCAAAGTTTCCTTTTTGGAATCTTTGTATTATCAATATTTGAATAATAAAACATGGGTTAATAGTTTTGAAAAAAATGAATTTTTAACACACAAAATATTTCCTGCATCAATCGATTACAAGTGCATTTAAATCATTACAAAGTCAGCAGCCCAACACTTGCAAGATTCTGCTGTGTTGCACTGCAAATGGTGACATCATCTAGGCTCACTACCTTGATACTATTTCAGTATTATTTTTGTCATCTGATGTCTGAAATGTCAGGGGAATAAATTTGACCCAACAACAAACTGTAGTGTGGCGTGACATCAAGAGATAATGTTATGCTTTCACGGCGATGATGTGTTCTGTACCATCATCTTGGAAATTGCGTGTAACCTAATGTGTTCAGCAACACAAAACAGCCACCAAATGTCATGCATATAGGCTCCGGACACTGAGCATAGATGACGTCATAATTTATTAAAAACAGTGCCAAAATCAAGGAATATACATGGCTTATATAATTAGTGATGCTTGTTTTCCGGATAGGTCATCGTTCACTGATTCTCTGAATTGACTCTTGATTGATTTTTTTTCACGAAATCAATTCAACTTTTACCATGCATTCACTTGAAATATGGTCAAAAATTGGAAAATTGCAACCTTTGTATTTCACCTTTAAACAAATCTCTGTATCTCTAGGTATAACTTATGTACCATTCCAGTTGACCGTCTCTGGCCATATTTTACTGTTGAGAAACAAATGTCAGTTTTGACTTGCCTAAAACAACTTAGCCTATTTATGTACCCCTACCATACAGGAGTAATACAGACTGACAGACAGATTGATTGTATTAGTAAAATTAGGCCTTTAATATGAGCCAAAATAAACATCTCAATATCAGGCTGCACATTTACAGGTACGGGCATAATGTAAGGCCAGACCTTATCCTCTTGACTACTTCCTGTGGTTTATTTAGTTTTCTGGGAGTCTGTTACCAGAAGCAGTCAGTGTTAATGACAGAACAAGAGATCTTATAGCCACCATACAGTATCGTCTCATCAACCAGTCTAACATACCCCTGTTATCCCTATTAGCTTCTCTATAGAGTCTACTGTTAGAGGTCTGGGATATAGAGGAGGAGAGAGCTGGATGTTATGATGGTGTGACCGTTCCATGATGAGGCCAGATCTGCCTTGTATCAGGCTAATTCAACTTCCTTTCACCTGTTGTCCATTTCAGCCGTCAGTTTCCAGGTGCAGTTTTACGGTCTTGTGGCTTTAATAGGTTGCTTCAGAAAGGAGATTTTAACTCCCGATTGTAACATAATATAGGTATTTGACTATGGTCTCCGGTCCTTTTCTCATGCACATTATGCAGAATTTTGCAGAAAGTGACCATTCCTATGTTCGGCTGATTCTGTGCATTTAATGAAGATTTAAGGAGAAGCGATAATCATCTTCGCTTATCCAAGTGGAACAGCACGTGATGCCTTGATAACAATATCACACATTTTCTCATCAGAACACAGTTTGGTGATGTCATAGCTCTATAAATCTTCTAGGGTCCATATCAGAAGAATTACCTCTTTATGACCTCTTCAAAATTCAAATTTGATTGGCTATTCAAAGGATATTGAACGTTTCCTGTTTAAAAATCAATACAACCACTGCTTGCCATATTTGGAGATCGCACACAGAGATCAAGAAAAATCCTCACTGCTTGATGCTGTTAAGCCCATAAATGTTCATGTATCTTGATTGGCATTTTTTAATGATATGATGTCCATTTACGATTTGAAGAAAGTACCGGTACCCCATTCACAAGGTCAAGGGAACTTTATTGTAGTATTTATTTTGAAATATGATGCTTTTGATGAGAAAACATCTTCATTGTAGCTCACAAAATACATATACCCTGACATGAAGAATATTTTACAATAGATATTTCTTCTTTGTGAGCTAATCTCTGAGCCTTCATATTTTCTTGTGGAAGAGTGATGATTTGAGATCAAATTTTTTAGCCAGAGAAAGCCAGAAACAACGTCATTGCACATGTGACATCACGTCAAGGTTAAATACTGGGTATTTCTCTCTTATAACATTTACAAAACTACAAAAAACATGAAATAGGCCTTATTCACAATACTGCAATACTGGACAACTTTGAAGATGTTACTGTGACAATGGTAAATACATGCATGTACATGTACTCATTTGCAAATAGAAGAAAAAAATCAATAAAAGAATCCAACTTTGCTAATATAACCTCATCATTACGTCATATGGGCACCTGTGGTCAAATTTTTTGTGTCAAACTTCCTTAGTACTGGTATTGTTGTTACAAGAAATTGGTCCAGTTTGTTCTGTACATATATCTGCAAATGATTGACGTTAATTTTCACAGCTTCTTACATGTAGTAAACTTTGTACAAATTGATGTAATCCGGGTTTCTGATATAAATGTTAGCTTTGCATGTTTAGATTTCTGGATTATTTAATTTCATTCTGCTTATGTACTGCAATGTGGGTGTATATCTCTAAATATTGCTAGTGTCATATTAAAGTTGAAACATCAGCTTTGGGCCTTCTTCCCTCAGTAGTGGCGTAATTTGATGCAAATTCACCTATATCAGTTTTCACTGATTAAAAATATTCCTTCATGTTGTGGCATAGCCAGAAACAAAATTGAGCAGCTAAAAATTGCCTGCGAAGCTCACAGTGAAGCCCTGCATCAGTGCATAAGTAATTCAGTATTGTTTCATAAGGAAAGGCAGATGCAAATTTTTCAGATTTTTGGGTATATGTACATGTACATGTATGTGTATTTAAATTAAGTGCTACACAACAAGGCACTCATTTTCAGGTTAACTCTTGTCTTCCCGACCTTTGGGAAAGGTATTTCAAGAGGCTTCAGAAGGATCTATTGTAGGCCCATTACATAAAGAAGGCAGACAAGTCTAACACCTATTTCATGTTTTCACCCTGTTGAAGGTGCTAGTCTACTCAGACAAACATGTGTCGGTTAATTCTCTCCTATCTCTACAACAGTCCTGATTTATCTGTCTGTCTGCTCCTCTGTCTTGAACTGACATAAAATATTGCCCAAAATATTTCATCTTTTGTTGGACCTGACTTCTCCTGCACGCCTCATCTCCCGCTTAGGAAATCATTTGTGAGAGCTTTACAATTGGTTATGAGCTTACGACATCTGGAGGGAATCTTCACCTTGTGACTGACGGTGAGAAAAATCTTTGATGTATGACCTGAGGGGATCATAGCCACGATTGTGTGACCTAATGTTCTTTTAAGCGACAATATGGGACAAGAATGTTCTTTTGATCTTGTTCGTCATTGCATGCACTACGTTAGGCAATACATTTCATTTTAGTGATTTCAGGTCAAAGATTTTGAGTGCGCGTTTGGCATTTATGTAACTGCTGTTTTACAATGTATGTGTTCTGTAAATTTAATTGGGTACACTCAAACGGAACCTCTACATCTGGAGTCATTTCAAGTCTGGAGTAAAATGCTGTTTATGATATATAAATATATGCAGTTAAAACGGTTGCAGATCGAGTGAAAATAACTCTTTGATATTGGAATTTTATGTTAATGACTTTCAGTGATGGTGCCATGTGTAACCCACTGAATGAGCCAACACCTTGGAATATTTCCAGAGCTGCAGTAATCTCTTTGAAACTGGCTTCATTTTGGGAAATTATGTAGGTTATGAAAATTTAATTGCTGCATATATGCAATGAGAACTTCACCTGTTTTTGATGTGAAAATGCTTGCTTACCTCTATAGCATCATCACTAATGAATCGTGTTCATGGAAAATGGCACTGTAAATTTCAGGCCATCAGTAAAGCGACATCCTGTGTATATTGACCAATCAGATCACTTGTTTATGCGACCATGGCATATTATCATGTGAAAACAGATTTGTATACACTGAGATTGGGCAAAATGCAGTCTACTATGCAAGATGGTCAAGACTTCACCTCAAAAAGAAACCTTGACATTAGCGTTGTGAAGAGATGCCTCAACAGTAGCTTGCTCATTGGCATAATAAATTTTACTATACGAAACAACAAAATATTTCAAATGCAATTTATGTATCTTGATTAACAGTTAGACCATTTTGATGATATTGAACATCTTTTGACTGGTAGATGTGCATGATTGTTTCTGTGTACTTTTGTACAATGCATCATGATCCTTTGACTGGTAGATGTGCATAATTGATTCTGTGTACTTGAGTCTCATGATCTTTTTATGGGTAGATGTGCATGGTTGTTTTTGTGTACATGTACATGAGTATCATGATCTTTTGATGGGTAGATGTGCATGGTTGTTTTTGTGTACATGTACATGAGTATCATGATCTTTTTATGGGTAGATGTGCATGGTTGTTTTTGTGTACATGTACATGAGTATCATGATCTTTTTATGGGTAGATGTGCATGGTTGTTTTTGTGTACATGTACATGAGTATCATGATCTTTTGATGGGTAGATGTGCATGGTTGTTTCTGTGTACATGGATATCGTGATCCTTTGACTGGTAGATGTGCATGGTTGTTTCTTTGTACATGAGTCTCATGATCTTTTGATGGGTAGATGTGCATGATTGTTTCTGTGGACATGAGTATCATGATCTTTTGACTTAAGTAGATGTGCATGGTTGTTTCTGTGTACATGAGTATCATGATCCTTTGACTGGTGGATGTGTATGGTTGTTTATTTGTGCATGAGTATCATGATATTTTGACTGGTAGATGTGCATGGTTATTACTGTGTACATGCGAGTTCATAATGTGCTCTTCATCCAATTACTTTTAAAATATGACTGATAAAAACTAGTTTTGAGGGTTTTTTTTAACTGTTAGAAAGGAAATCTGAATCTTTCAGATGTCCAAGCCCTGAATACTTGATTGATTAACCAGTTCTTTATTGTTTACCTCCAATCAGTATATCATACGGCATGTGATTAACAAATGTACTCTCTGGACAACCTTGAGCATCCGGTCTTTTTTTGTCGTGGGTTTGATTCCTGCTGACATTTATTATTTCTTTATTTCCTTAATCAATTCTATGGAAGTCTTGCTACTTCTTGCCTTACATGATGGACATTAAGAAATTATCCCTATTGTTAAAAAAGTAACAGCATTTCTGTTTCCACAGGCAATAAGGCAAAATTGATATCCCATCAATCTGTCTTAATTAGAACAGTTGAAGTGAATTTTCAGTTTGAGTAACAGGAAGATCACACAAATCTTCCTGCAAGCTACATATATGTTATTTACTTACATGTAACATCTGTGCTAAGAATTAAGAGACCGGAAATTTCTTTGCAAAAAGATGGACAATGGAGATTGGATGATGGGATTGTGATAATGTCCTTTTGCATTTAGAGGCAAAAATAAAATAGAATAGAAAACCAGTACGAGATACATGTAAACATGATAAATGTATTAAGGGGCCTAAAATTTGCTCATGTTTGCATGTGGAGCCGACCAATTTCTGAACCTGTAGTATTCAAGAGTAGGGTACGTATGTGAGTTTAACTGAGGGGTGGCAGGCTGAAGGCTCATGTGAGCATAAGAAAAAATCCAGTAATTTTGCAGTGAGCAACAGTGATACTAAATTTTTTGGAAATATTGTGGGGGTAAGGGGGAAAGTGTAACGATCTATTTCTCATCTTATATCTGTGCATGTACAGAGGAAATCTCATTGAATGGGGCAATGGTCCTAAAGTTTTGTGCATTTCTTTCCACTTAGTTTCCACTAAATTTCCATTCCATTCATCATTTTGTTTGTGTTACCATATGTTACATTTTGCTTATTTGATGGTTGGATTTTTTTCAGTTTTTGTTTTCATTATTATTCCGTTTCAGGTATAAGATAGTTTCAGTTGTCGTTTTGTTAAGTTTTTATGCACACATACATGTAGCATTTGGAGAGATCATGACCATTTTCAGGGGCATCGGAAGCAAATTGAAAGTGGTACGGCCACTATCATAGCACTTTAGGCGAGGGTCCAGGGGCCGCCTAGGCCCCGGAAGCTCCTGGGGTTTAGATCACCGGAGACTCGTTCTGAGCGATTTCTGGGGAATAAAATCACTCTGCATTGAAGTGTATTTTTAGTTCTTTCCTTTCTCTTTTCCTATGAAAACGTAATCGATGGTGGTTTTCTGCGATGCTGAATTACAAAAAAAAATTTGAATAGTAAAGTACCGTAATCTAGACACATTGTGTAGACGTAACCGATATAATTCTTATGGGCAATGGTGTGTTCATAAATTCATTGCAGAAGTAACGTCATCTACATTCATAATTTAGCTAGCTATATACTTCTGCAATAATAAAGCTGGCGTTCGTAGTTTTTATAATGGGCCATGACTGCTAACAGTAAATTATCTCATGGACAAGGGACGCAAAAAGAAAAAAAATATGTGAGAAAACCCCTCTACCCCGTCCGTCATTACAGTTACTTGCAGGCAATTACTTGGAGAACGAAGTACCTGCGACAGAATTATGGGGAGGGGGAGCTAAATCCCTCACTAGACCCCTCGTCCCACTTACCATTTCCAACAATCCGCTGAGTCGGCGGAGAAGCAGAGCGACCAGCCTAGGCAGCAAATGGTACTCACAGAGAGCATCTGAGTAGGCCTAGTGTTTTGTTTCCGATAGGATATACATCAGAACAGTGTAAAAAGTGTGTTCAGATGATACAACATAAAAAGTGTATTAGGCGCTATTGAGCTGTTTTAACCATAGCTCGTTGGGCCGTATATTGTTTGAAATACAAGGTCGGGTACGGACCTGTAAAGGTAGCATGCGGCCAGAAGCAACCTACAGCATGTAGGCCTATGACATATTCGACAAGTGAACACCAACCGGCATCATGCATATGAACGTACATGTTACTTTCCATGCGCGATCGAAATTGTGGCGAGAGGGCTAGTCCAGACTCTCTAACGGATTCAATGGCGCTCTGGACCGATCAGAGTCTTATTCAACTTGGAAACTATCAAAACTGCTTGCATTTCTAGTTTGTTTTCTATTTTGTTTATTGTTCTTTCTTTCTTTGTTTTTTTTTTAATTTTTCTTTTGCGCAAAAGTGGTACGGCCATGGCCGTACCTGCCGTACCGCTTCCGACGCCGTTGATTTTGGCTATTGATTCTTTTACCATTTTTTGTTATCATTTCATGAAGGATTAGTTAATCACTTTGGTTATCATTTAGCTTGCGTTTCTTTTTCTTCTCATACAGTTGAAAGCAGTTCAAGCAAATGAACTGTTAAGTGACAATGCTCCATTTAACGAAATTCCCTCTGTATGTGTTCTCAAGCAAACAATGACAAAACTATGCTGACAGCTGACTTATCAGTGAATATTTGCCACACAAACACAAACAGCTAGAAAATACCAAGTGGGCCGGAACTGGCTTATTTTGAATGTGGTCGTGTTGTCTGTAATTATTGTGTATACCTATCAGAACCGTGAGTTTTTATGAGTGGAGCAAGGTATTAACTGACACAGCTACTACAAACTGTCTACTGGTTGTTAGCCCGGTATTTTGGGTCGACTTTGAAGCTTCAAGCTGTTTGGCATGTGTTATGGTGTAGAGCATAATTGTAAGTCAGTGTTACATGGGGAACAAGAGCAGTGTAAATTAGACCCAACAGTCTGGTATGTGCCAATTTGTCTGCCATGGATTTTCAAGCAGCATAACTTATATCCACAGACTTCTGTCATATCCATACCCAGCATATCAGGCTTTTTCTTTCTGTTTTAAATTTACCTGTCATCATGGGATATCGCTAAAGAATGGCCACAAAGAAGAAAAATCTTGTTTTGTTACCCAATCCAACAATGGAATGCTGGTAACTTGCCGATAAAATAGCTTTCAGAACACAATATGACACAAAAATGCAAATACATATAATTGCTTTTCTTTGTGTGATAGAAATTGGCTAGAATTAGAAATACTGTTTCTCAGTTCATGTACATATATACCAGAAAACATTATTAAATTATATTTTCTCAAATGGTAAAATTGTGATTGATAGTAAGTCTCCGAAAACAAAGACTTTAGGTGTACTGGTATTGTTACACACATTGCCCCACATTGCCCCTCCAGTTGGCGAATGCGACGTTAAACCTTAATTCTCTCTCTCTCCTCATGTATACTTGCATAGGACACATTGCTGCTTCTGCAGTTAGCATTAGACATATATGTACCCATTGTTCAAACATAGGACACATTGCTTTTCTGGCTTTGATACAATGTACAGCATCAGATATACATGTACTCAGTCTTCAGATATAGAACACATTGATTCTGTATCAGATATGTCCATTCTTTAACATAGGACATATTGTTTCCATAGGTAGGATGAAACATAATTATGCCCCCCCTCTAACTAGAGGGGGGGCATATAGCGATCACTTTGTCCGTCCGTCCGTCTGTCCGTCTGTGTCCGAATTTCTTGTCCGAGCAATATCTCGGTTAATATTTGATGGACAGGATTGAAACGTGCATGGAATGTGGCTAGTGCCTCGTAGATGTGCAGCGTTGAGTTTTTTCCGAGTTCCGGTATAATTTTCAAGAGTTATGGCCCTTTTTCTGAAATCTCTGTGAATGGGACGGGCTGGATCTTGGTTAATATTGTATGGACAAGTATGAAATTTGCATGATATGTGGTCAGTGCCCCACAGTTGTGCAGCGTAAAGTTTCTTCACGTTTCGCTTATATTTTCAAGAGTTATGGCCCTTTGTTCCTGAATTCTTTGTGAATTGGGACTTGTCCGGGCTGGATCTCGGTTAATATTGTATGGACAATTATGAAATTTGCAGGATATGTTGTCAGTGCCCTGTAGTTGTGCAGTGTGAAGTTTCTCCGCGTTTCACATATATTTTCAAGAGTTATGGCCCCTTTTTCTTCAAATTTGTGTGAATTGGGACTTGTCCGGGCTGGATCTCGGTTAATATTGTATGGATAATTATGAAATTTGCAGGATATGTGGTCAGTGCCCTGTAGTTGTGCAGCGTGAAGTTTCTCCACATTTCGCGTATATTTTCAACAGTTATGGCCCTTTTTTCTTCAAATCTTTGAGACTTGTAGGGCTGGATCTCGGTTAATATTGTATGGACAAGTATAAAATTTGCATGATATGTGGTCAGTGACCCATTGGTGTGCAGCGTGAAGTTTCTCTGCTTTCGGTTATATTTTCAAGAGTTATGGCCCTTTGTTTATCAAAATTAAAGTGAATGGGATATATTCATTTGTCCAGGCTGGATCTCAGTCCATAACCGATTTGGACCAGAAAAATGGCTATGTTATATATTATCCTACATTCCAAAGCAGACAACATAGGTCCTGAAGTTAAAGTATGAAGTTGCCCCAAAAAGAGTGAATTGGGTGCAAAATTCAAAGTTCACTGATCGCTTCATAATTTCACCACAATATACTCCCAAGGAATGTAGGTCTCATAACCAGGTCACATTTTCGGATTTGGCGAAAGCCCTGGCGACCATCTTGCATCGAAACATCGTATTATCACTTGTTGGCTGATACTTGGAATATGTATTATGTGAGGCATGGCAAAAAAAGTGACAGAAACAGAATTTTTATAATTATCCAAATTAGGCCTCCACCAACCAATAAACAACAGAACAATGGCGGGGCAGTGTCGGATTAAAGCGGAAGGGGGGGCATACAATTGAGCAATCTCTGATTGCTTCCTTCCTGTGTGATATTTCCTTTCCGTAGACGTGACACATTACTTCTGTAGCTAGGATACAACATCAGACATATCCATTCTTTAGACATATGACACATTGCTTCTGTAGCTTGGTTACAACATCAGACATATATGACACATTGCTTCTGTAGCTAGGATACAACATCAGACATATGACACATTGCTTCTGTAGCTAGGATACAACATCAGACATATATGGCGGATTCCACGCAAAACTGTACCACTAACTCCCATTTGTGTCTGTCCTTGACGGATTATGACATTAGAAACACCAATTCCCTGTACCGTATTATCTAAAATGTGTCAATGAATTGCATAAGATGAAAATAAACAAGTGCCCCTATGAATTATTGTCCCCCGCTACTTAGTAGGGGGGGGACTTAGAAACACCGGTGTCCGTGATTCCGTAATTCCGTGATTCCGTAATTCCGTAATTCTGTAATTCCGTAAGATTTTCTTGTCCGGACAATAACTCGTGAACGATTCAACCGATCAACTTCAAACTTGGGGTGTGCCTTGACATTGGCGAGAGGACGGTTGGGATTGTTTTTCAGCAATGTGCGTAATCCAATATGGCCGCTGTCAGCCATTTTGGATTATAAGCAGTACGATCTTAGATTTTCTTGTCCGGACAATAACTCGTGAACGATTTAACCGATCAACTTCAAACTTGGGGTGTGCCTTGACATTGGTGAGAGGACGGTTGGGATTGTTTTTCAGCAATGTGCGTAATCAAATATGGCCGCCGTCAGCCATTTTGGATTATAAGCAGTTCGATCTTAGATTTTCTTGTCCGGACAATAACTCGTGAACGATTTAACCGATCAACTTCAAACTTGGGGTATGCCTTGACATTGGTGAGAGGACGGTTGGGATTGTTTTTCAGCAATGTGCGTAATCTAATATGGCCGCCATCAGTAATTCCGTAATTCCGTGATTCCGTAATTCCGTAAGATTTTCTTGTCCGGACAATAACTCGTGAACGATTCAACCGATCAACTTCAAACTTGGGGTGTGCCTTGACATTGGCGAGAGGACGGTTGGGATTGTTTTTCAGCAATGTGCGTAATCCAATATGGCCGCTGTCCGCCATTTTTGATTATAAGCAGTTCGATCTTAGATTTTCTTGTCCGGACAATAACTCGTTAACGATTTAACCGATCAACTTCAAACTTGGGGTATGCCTTGACATTGGTGAGAGGACGGTTGGGATTGTTTTTCAGCAATGTGCATAATCTAATATGGCCGCCATCAGCCATATTGGATTATAAGCAATTGGATCTTAGATTTTCTTGTCCGGACAATAACTCATGAATGATTTAACCGATCAACTTCAAACTTTGTGTGTGCCTTGACATTGGTGAGAGGACGGTTGTGATTGTTTTCCAGCAATGGGCGTAATCTAATATGGCCGCCGTCAGCCATATTGGATTATAAGCAGTTGGATCTTGTCCGGACAACAACTCGAGAACGATTCAACCGATCTACTTCATATGTGGGGAGTGCCTTGACATTGTTGAGAGGAGGATTAGGATTGTTTTTCAAGGACGTGCTTGATCCAATATGGCCACCATCAGCCATACTGGATTTCATTGGATTGTAAGCAGTTTGATCTTGTCCGGACAATAACTGGAGTGCGATTCAACTGATCTACTTCAATCTTGGGGAGTGCCTTGACATCGGTGAGAGGACGGTTTGGATTTTTTTTCAGCGATGTGCATAATCCAATATGGCCACCGTCAGCCATATTGGATTATAAGCAGTTGGATCTTGGATTTTCTTGTCCGGACAATAACTCGTGAACGATTTAATCGATCAACTTCAAATTTGGGGTGTGCCTTGACATTGGTAAGAGGACGGTTGGGATTGTTTTCCAGCAATGTGCATAATCTAATATGGCCGCCGTCAGCCATATTGGATTGTAAGCAGTTGAATCTTGTCTGGACAATAACTCGAACGATTCAACCGATCTACTTCATACCTGGGGAGTGCCTTGACATCGGCCATACTGGATTTCATTGGATTTTAAGCAGTTTGATCTTGTCCGCACAATAGCTGAGTACGATTCAACTGATCTACTTCAAACTTGGGGAGTCCCTTGACCTTAGTGAGAGGACAGTCATGTATTATGTTTTATGGATGTGCATAATCCAATATGGGTGCCATCTGCTGTATTAGATTATGTTAAGCTCATCAGCGATATCTCCATTTTCAAATCATACTCTTATCAATGATATGAGATATCATCGACCCCAAAAAATCGACCAGGTCCATGGCCCCCGCAACAGCAGCGCCAGTTATGGTGGATGTAATCCACCATAACTGGTGCTGCTAGCGGGGGACATGGACCTCTATGGTCGATTTTTTGTACAGTTTTTAGTTTAGCGGAACAAAACACAAATGACATTAGTAACAATTGTGTTACTAATGTCATTTGTCTGTCAAAATCTATTTCGTATATGTACAAGAAATTTCTTATAACAGAAGCACTTGCATATGCTCAGTGGAATTAGGCCAAGCATATTGATGTATCTGTACCATTGTCAGTGTTTGTCATCGCCCATGCTGTAATATTAAGCCTTTTCAAAAATGTTCTAATGTCATTTCTGTCAAGGGAGTTGGACAGACATGACACTAGAAACGTTTTTCAAACGCTCATAGTATCGATGTATTGGTATTTTATACACTGGCAATGGTACATATATCTCAATAAGGTCAAGCTAGTACCACTGTAAATCTTTAATTGATTAATTTAATTGACATTTCTTTTGTGGTGAATATTGTTAAAAAAGTTGGACAGACATATGACATTAGAACAAATGACATTAGAAACATTTACATTTCTGTCTCTCTATTATACTGCAGATAAGAAATGTGCAGTGTAAAACTGTTTATACTCAGATATGCATACATTACACAACATTTTTGGGTTTAGCAAACACAGTACAAGACACAGAGTCAGTATTTTAACATTTTTAATGTTGCAAACGTCATTTTCCGGTGAGACAGACAATTTGACGGAAAGTGGTACACTTTTTCGTGGAATCCGCCATATCCATTCTTTAGACATATGACACATTGCTTGTGTAGCTAGGTTACAACATCATACACATCCATTCTTTAGACATATGACACATTGCTTCTGTAGCTTGGTTACAACATCAGACATATCCATTATTTAGACATGACACTTTGCTTCTGTAGCTAGGATACAACATCAGACATGTCCATCCATCCGTCCGATATCTCAAGAATGACTATGTCTAGAAATACCAAACTTACATCACATATGCATCTGTTCCCAGAGCACAAGTCTATTGAAAATCGGCTAGATGGATCCATATTTTCCCAGGTCAGCAGGTCAAACTGTGTCAATTTATTCATGAATTGATTGTTACCACCATATCTCAATATGACTATGCTTATGAGCACCAAACTTATTTCACATATGTATATGGTCTTAAAGCAGATACCTATAAAAGTCTGTGAGATTAACTTATATTTTTTAGGTCAAATGTTTCCATTCTTATCTGGCTGCTTTTTACCATCTTATTTCAAGAATGATAAGGCTTAAGCTTAATACTGAACTTACACTAGACACACATCAGGTTGTGGAGTACAGCCAAAATTGTCCTTAGGGTAATTGTCATCAGTTCATTGTTCATGTTTTCGCATTATATCTCCAGAATAAATATGCCTAAGTACACCAAACTTACATCACAGATGCATGTGGTCTCCGGACAAAAGCCTATCGAAAATCAGTGAGATCGACCCAGTTTTTTGGGTCACCAGGTCAGAATTGTCACCATCTGTAATTGTCTGAAATGTGATTGCCGAAGAGCATCAAACTGACTCACCACATGCATGTGGTCATAGAGCAGAAGTATATCACAAAGTGAGATTAACCTACATTTGGGGTCACTTGGTCAAATTTCCTTTTTAGCTCGCCGTATACGAAGTAGGCGAGGTATTGGGAGAGAGAGGGGGAAAGTGTCTGTGTCGGTGTCCGGTTAAGTTTTTATATTTAGCACAACGTTAGACTCAAGCTGGAAGGTTAATGTTTTTTGTTTAGGCTGGACTTAGAATAATTTTGACTTCTGTTGGACGCCTTTAATGAAGGACACCATTTCCTTCAATTTTGGTATCGAATCCCATTCCACATCATGATTTAACCTAAAGCTTTTGCACGAACCATATTTGACCAGGCAATTCACACTCACATCTCAGACCAAATTTCAATTGTACATGTATTCATAATGACATGTATAAGCTTACTTTTGAAAAAAAAAGGTAATCTTTATTTCAAGTTTTATAATATAGTTCATCTTTCAATCCAACTTCAACATCACTGACAAAGAAGTCAAATTTTTATAACAATATGTATTGTCATTGCCAGTGATGTGCAACCTAAAGGGCTCGATCTTTATGCGAAGCTGCATGTTATTGGCAAAACCCAAAACGGCGAGCTGCTGGGTTACACATAACCCTTGTTTCATCTATATTGGTTATTAACTATCATAATTCATGAATGATATGCCTATGACCTATATTTTCTGATTCACTACTAGCTTAAACTGTCAATTTGTCACAAATTGCTTGTTGTCATCAATTGCTTGTTCTTCAACAAGGGCCCTATATTAATACCTCCAAGGCCAAGGAGTTCTCAGTACTTTGCACGGTTCATGTTTTAGATATTTTAATGATTTTTCACATGGTTCTAGCCCTTTATCCAGTTCATGAAGAATTTATTGTGTGGTCCCGGTTATCTTTATTTGGAACATGCTTAGTATATCCTGGTTACTTTTTGATGGATTACGGTACTTTTGTTATTTATTTGGAACATGCTTAGTACATCGCAGATGTGCATGGTAGTCATAATCATTTGTGCTACATTTATTGCACTTTACCTTTATCTGCAAATATGTATTGCATTCTGGTAGGGGTTAGTACTTCTTGAACAATTTGAAAGTTTGCTTCATGCTTAGTACCTTGTGGATGTGCATTAACTGTCCAAACTCTGAGTTATTGTCCTTTTTCCTCAACCTTTACATGAATACCTACTTGCCTGTAAATGGAATGTTTGAATTTACTTGGTACATGCTAGTGCCTCTGCGAAGGCTGATTCCAAATGTTTCAAATCTTTATCTATCATTTAACTGTTTATTAAAATAATATATTTAAGGCTGAGGGGTCATGTTAAACTGACTCACACAATTGTATACATGTATTGTGTAGAGAGGGAGACATACTTGGTAGATTCCTCGGAATAAACTAAATACCTCTGTATACAAGGTTTTAAGATGAAATCGAAAACATATCTGTTGTGGTCACCTCAGAGCATGGAGACTACTATAAGTCTTATAGTAGTCTCCATGCTCAGAGCAACAAACTTTCCCAACTTAGCAATGAAAAGCCATTAAGTGGACAATTTCAATCAAAAAGTGGCCTTCCCTCCCAACAAGGTACTTGACCCCTATGTCTAGATTAGAGGTCTATGTCAGTTTAATGATTTGTGGTTGGAAATTCCCTTTGATGTGATATTAGTTGGTACTGGCCATATTGAAGTGACAGACTCTGATGCTGTGGAGGAGTATACATTGGACATGTTATATAGTTAAGTATAGATGGGGTATAATTGTAGGTGGTGGATGGTATAACTTTAGGGCAGCAATGAGGGAAGTCTATATAAGCCTGCCAGGAGGCTAAACACAAGCACCTGTCCTGGGGAGTGTGGAGGTGGGCTAGCTCATCAGACAGCCTCAGTTAGTGGTACTTGTGTTGCTCAGTGCTCCTCCAGGAGAACATCAAAGGGACTGGAGAGGGCTCTCTGCCATCTAGCTACAGTAAGATAGCGGGTGAGCCAGGCCAATACTAATGGTAGATCAATTTTCTGGAGGAATAATAAGAGCTTAAGAGTGGGAGTGCAGACCTTGGTGTACTGTATCATTATTGGACTCAGTTATCTGATTAAGTCTTACCACCCTGTACTAGTTCATTAGCAGTACTGTTATAATAGATGGTGCCCAAGGCCTGTTCCTCCTCAGACCCTCCAGATAAAGTTCCCCAGTATTGATTTCCCCTTATACATTTCATCTATACCATTATAAGTTACTCTTGTTAGCTGTGTCTATCTCCTATGCTTTACGCTTTGGCTAAATGTTCTTTCATGTCTATGAAGTAGTGTTGGGACCTGCCATTTTGCCAAATGTTTATATCATGGGATTGTAATTTCACCTGTCCAGTGTGCTAGCTTCACTCTGTCTTTCCTAGATTGGTCCTGAGATCCAACTCAAAAGCATTAAGCCTCGTAAGCGGTAGGTTCTGGGTTCGATCCCGGGCCGGGTCATACCTAAGACTTGAAAAATGGAACTTGTTGCTCCCTCGCTTACGCTCAGCATTAAGAGGATAGAACAAGGACTGGTTCGCTCGGTGTCAGTATAATGTGACTGAGTGGGGTGTCATGTCTGCCTACGGCATGATATTTCAGTGGGACAGCACTATAAAATGGCAGCATTAGATCTGCTCTGTTACAAGTAGGTGCCCCTGTCCCTCCCCCTCCCCTCCCTTCCCTTCCCCGTCGTGATATAGCTGGAAAAATGTTGAAAGCGACGTTAAACCCTATTCACTCACTCACTCACTCAAAAGCATTAAGGTGCAGAAATGGTTATTATTGTCTCGCATGCTATTTAGCAGATCTGCTACTTCACAAATAATTTCTAAAACCAGTGATGTTTAGAAAGAGGTGTGCTACTTTGAAGATAATTTCTAGGATTACTGCTAGTTAGCACTTTGACTTGCCTGTTCTCAAAGAAAATATATTGTATAATTAGCACAAATGCTAAATATTGAATATTTTTTCTAAATTGCAGCCAGAAGAAATATTCAATATTTATGATAACTCGCAAACGCGAATTGTCGGACTGCCTCTCCAGAAAGATAATATATTGTATAATTAGCACAAATGCTAAATATTGAATATTTATTCTAAATTGCAGCCATGATAAATATTGAATATTTCTTCTAAATCGCAGCTCCGAATTGTCCGACGGCCTCTCCTTAGAGAAAATATATTGTATAATTAGCACAAATGCTACATATTTTCAAACTTGCATCCATGGGCTGGTGAATAAGGCTGTTTAAGGCAGTCCTAAGCACACGTTCTTTGCTGGTCCGTGCCACTCCTCTGAGAATACCAGGGATTATTCTATCGTTCTTCCTGGTTAAACAACGCGCATGCGCTGGTATATAAATTTGTTTTAAGGCAGTCACAAGTACATTTTCATTTTTGGCCTGTGCAACTCCACTCAGACAATAACAGATTATTCTATCGTTCTTCCTGGTTAAACAACGCGCATGTGCTGGTATACAGGATGTAATTCAATGTAATTTCGAAAGAAACAAAACGCCAAAAAACCCCATCTTTCTTTGGTACTTGATTGCAACAATCAAATTATATTCTAATTAGATGATATTATAAAGGTGCTAAATATTAAATATATTGTCCTTTCTCCGACACGGTGTTTCAGATATTTTAATGCGAATCTCTTCTAATTAGAGTAGATTATAGAAGTGCTAAATATTGAATATATTGTCTTTTCTCCGGAAAGGCTCTTGTGGATATTTAACTGCGAATCTCTTCTACAGGGGCAAAAGCGTTCGGTGTCCGGTTATTTTCGTTTAGTTTGACCTAACGAAACGCGAACGGAACGAAATGTAAACGCGTTTCAAACGATTACAGGAAACGAAACGCTTTCAATATCGCTTAATTTTCTTTTATCAAAACGCGTTTCCCTCGTCAAACGCGTTTGCGCTGATAGAAACGCGTTTATGAACGCGTTTTATAAACGCGTTTCGAACGCCTTTCTCTTTTCGTTCAACTCGCGCAAACTTGTGTTTTTATTTTGCAAACCAGGCCAAGAAGCCCTCGTGTCGGGGCTTTCTCCAGTCGCTATTATAATCCCTGTGCTATAAATATATGTGGCATAGCCTTTACTATACAAGGTTAAAAACGTTCTGTGCCCGGTAATTCGTTTCGTTTATATATTGCGCTAAGCTTAAATCTTTTCATTCACCAAGCGAAACAATATATGTCTTCCCGTACCAAGCGAAGTCAGGCGTGTGATACCGAGCCGAAAAAGCGTTTCGCCTGACCTTGACTCCATGCAGCTTTTGATCAACACTCAGTCGTCGAACCATTGTACAAATAAAAAAAACAGACCAAATAGTATTCTCGCCCGACGAAGCAACCGTGGTGTGGACGGTAATGCTTATTTAACAACAACAACAACAATAAAACGCGTTTCAAACGCAAGCTTAAATCTTTTCGTTCGCCAAGCAAAACAATATTTGTCTTCCCGTACCAAGCGAAATGATTAGTCAGGCGTGTGATACCGAGCCGAAAAAAGCGTTTCGCCGCCTGACCTTGACTCCATGCAGCTTTGATCAACACTCAGTCGCCGAACCATTGTACAAACTAGAACTCGTGGACTTCGAAAGGCTGCCGTTATTCGTGTATTTTAATGTTGTGAGTTTTTTTAACTTTGGTCTGTGGGCGTATATAGTTCTGAAAATGCTGTACATGTAATTTTGTTCCGACAGATGTATATATACGATCAGCTCGAGATGATCGTGCTATTTCACACTGCATGAAAGAATTTATTAGTTTCGCAACTTTTTGCACGACAACACTCCAGATGAGATCAAGTAGGACAGTCTGAAATTGCAACTGCAAGGTTGAAAAGGTTAAAAGAGATGATTGTGACTGTTCATATGAGTACCATGAGGATCTTGAAGTACATGGGTTCATACGGCCCCTAGCCCCGGGTTAAGCGGAATTAGACACAAGTTATGAAACGTAGCGCCATAGATCTTGCACGCTACATTCGTATTTTATAAGTTTCTGCAACAATGTTTTGTGACGTTGATTAAAATCGTCACATTTAACACAGGATCTAGCAAATGCTACTAAGCGAGATATGTATACGCCATATGCAGGTCCCACTGGAATATTACTGTCCAGAAAGGGATAGTTTACAATGTCAAAATTGTAATCATCTCTCTTGTTAAAGTCAACGAGAGAGTAACCCCACTTCATTTTAAAAGAGATACAGATCTAAATATAGCCGCGAGCGGCAATCCTCGGGTTGCAAGCACATATCGCAGGCAATGAACCAACAGCAGTAGTTTTAGACCTGGAAGCCATCCTATTTGGCAAAACGTCATTTGCTTCCTCTTAGATCTAACTTACATAGTTACCGCTGAAGAACAATCTGTCAATTCGCAAATTTGGATGATTTACATCTGAGAATAGAGGGAAAACTATTAAAGGTACGTTGAAATGGTTGACATGTTTCCGAAAGACCTGCTCTTGGACAATATAATGCAACAAACTGCATGGCTGTACTTCCCATAGTTCTTGAGTTATAGCCTGTAGAAGATGTGCTCCGTTTCTGACAAAATTCAAGATGGCGGCCAAACGACGTGACTTAGGAGCAACACTTTTGCATATTCGTGATCGCCATATCGGAATGCATATATGTAGCCACTTTCCCCGTCCAAACCCGTCCTTTGAAAATCCGACAATTTTGATTGGTCAATGGCGGCCATTTTAATATACGGAACAACTTTTCGAATCATAATTTGGGAGCCGCAGGTTCATCGAACATGTGTGCCAAGTTTCGAGGCAATCGGTCCAGTGGTTCCAGAGAAGAAGATCTTGGAAGGTTTTAGGGTAAATCCAAGATGGCCGCCAAAGCATCTGACCAATCGGCTTCTTCTCTGGGTATTAATTAGATCTAGTGGGATCATGCACCACAAACCTGCCATATTCAGCATCGGCGTGTCCCATAGCGTACATATAGTTACTTTCGCTATCCAAATCTGTTACATGAAAATCCGACAATTGACAAATTTGGGTAAAATACGACAGAGAATAGCGGAAAAACTATTGCAGATAGATGAAAATGGTTGACATACTTCCCAAAGAGCTGCTCCTGTACAACATAATGCAACAAACTGCTAGGCTGTACCTCTGGTAGTTCCAGAGATATAGGCTCTACAAGATGTGCTCCGTTTCTGACAAAATTCAAGATGGCGGCCAAACCACGTGACCGAGGACCAAAATTTTTGCATATTCGTGATCATCATATCGTAATGCATATATGTAGCCACTTTCCCCGTCCAAATCCGTCATTTGAAAATCCGACAATTTTGATTGGTCATTGTCGGCCATTTTGTTTTACACAGCAAATTGTCGAGTCATAATCTGAGAGCCCCAGATCCATAGATCATGTGTACCAAATTTCGAGTCAATCGACCCAGCGGTTCCAGAGAAGAAGATCTTCGAAAAAATATTTTTTTGGAGGATAAATCCAAGATGGCCGCCGGGGCTTTTGCCCAATCGGCTTCTTCTTTTGATATGCATTAGATCTCCCATGCTCCAATACCTGTGTGAAGTTTCGACTTCCTCGGTTAAATGACGGCCAAGAAAATTCCCGGACAAAATACGGCGGAATAATAATAATAAGAACAATACCAAATATAGCCGCGAGCGGCAATCCTCGGGTTGCAAGCACATATCGCCGGCAATGAACCAACAGCAGTAGTTTTAGAACTGGGGGCCACCTTATTTGGCAAAACTTCATTTGCTTCCCTTTAGATCTAACCTATATAGTTACCACTGAAGAACAATCTGTCAGTTCGCAAATTTGGGTGATTTACATCTGAGAATAGTGGGGATACTATTGAAGCTACGTTGAAATGGTTCACATACTTCCGACAGAGCTCCTCCTGGACAATATAATGCAACAAACTCACCAAATTCATCATCGTTGTGTCCCATAACTTACATATAGTCACTTCCGCTATCGAAATCTGTTACATTAAAAATCCGATAATTGACAAATTTGGGTGAAATGTGATGGAGAATAGCGGGAAAACTATTGAAGATAGGTGAAAACGGTTGACATATTTCCGAAAGAACTGCTCCTGGACAATATAATACAACAAACTACAAGGCTGTACCTATCGTACTTCCAGAGATATAGGCTCTACAAGATATGCTCCGTTTCTGACAAAATTCAAGATGGCGGCCAAACCACGTGACCGAGCACCACAATTTTTGCATATTCGTGATTGCCACATCACAATGCATATATCTAGCCACTTTTCCCGTCTAAATCCTTCATTTGAAAAACCGACAATTTTGATTGGTCATTGGCGGCCATTTTGTTTTACGCAGCAAACTGTCGAGTCATAATCTGAGAGCACCAGATCCATAGATCATGTGTACCAAATTTCCAGTCAATCGACCAAGCGGTTCCAGAGAAGAAGATCTTTGAAGAAATATTTTTTTGGAGGGTAAATCCAAGATGGCCGCCGGGGCTTTCGCCCAATCGGCTTCTTCTTTTCATATGCATTAGATCTCCGATGCCCCAATATCTGTGTGAAGTTTCGACTTCATCGGTTGAATGGCGGCCAAGAAAATTCCCGGACAAAATCCGGCGGAATAATAATAATAACTAGAACTGCAAGCAGTTATGATGGCTTCCATATCTAGGCTGTCTTTGCAATTGCGATAGACATATTTCATGCGCAGATACTTATGGTGTGCGTTTAACAGACGTTTAGCCACCCTCCCCCCCCCCCCGTGGAACGTGCAGGCTCATTTACTCAACTGTTGGCAACATGCCAAAAATTCAAAAATGGATTTTGAGCTTCAAAAAACACTTTTTCTTGGTCAGCAGCACGCGGGGAACACGTTTCTGGCCTTTGTTTGTGCCCTAGATGGCTCCTTCATCGGACCGGAAATGTTAGTACGTTGAAATAGGTACAGAAAACGGTCCCTGGAGTCCAGACAATGACTTGAATGGAGAAAGTTAAGCTTGGAAATTAGTCGCCCGGAGATAGCGCTTCTCACAGTCTGCTTTTGTAAAGTATAGTTTCAGTCAGATGCTCACACCTACTCAAATTTTACGTTCTATCATACCTCTGAAACCATTCGAACGATCACGATGTAATTTCTCTGTCATGACAGCCTTAATACAAGGAGTATGTGCGCCAAAACTAAGAATAATCCGACTCGTCGTTTGTGTAATATTGAAAAAAATTACTTCTCAAATTATGTGATTTTCGGCATTATTTGAAAATCTGACAACTTTGGTTCCTCTATAGCGGCAAATCTATTAGAGCTACGATAAAATAGATGGCATATTTGAGAAAGAGCTGTTTCTGGAGAATAGAATGCAACAAATTAGAAACCTGCATCTCCCACGGTTCAAGAGTTACAGCTCTTCAAACATGTGTTTCGTTTCTGACAAAATTCAAAATGGCGACCAAACCACGTGACCTGGGCGAAAAAAAATTGCATATTCGTGATCGCCATGTCCTATAACTTATATTTCATAACTTTTCCGGTCAAAATCCGTTACTTGAAAATCCGACCATTTTGATTGGTCGATGGCGGCCATCTTTTTTAACGGATGAACTTTAAAAGTCATAATATAGGAGAACTCTGTCCATTGATCATGTGTACCAAGTTTCACAGCGATCGGTTCAGCGGTTTCAGAGGAGAAGATCGTTAAAGGTTTTAAACTTAATCCAAGATGGCCGCTGAACTTTCAGACCAATCACAACCAATTTGCAATATGCACTAGATCACGCCATGTTGAATATGTGTATGAAGTTTGAGCATGATTGGCTTGATGGCTGCTGAGATTTATCAATGACAAAATCAGGGAGAAGAATAAGAATAATAATAATCCGAACAATAATAAGAAGTCTTTCGACTTTCGTCGGAAGCCTAATAATAAGAACAATACCAATAATAAGAGGTTTGCAGCCTCTGGCTTGCAACCCTAATAATAAGAGGTTTGCAGCCTCTGGCTTGCAACCCTAAATATGATGTGCCTGTAGGGCTATCTGTTGTTTTCTTCAAATCCAGTGAGGCTGGGAAGAACCCCAGGAATGCTCCAGGTAGTCGTTTCTGTCCGAGGAGCCGAGGCCTATTCTTATCATGACCTTGCGAGTGCACGAAATCACAGCTTAACAAAAACCCCTGTACTTAAATATAGTTGATGCTTTCTTCATCTTCCTCATGTGCAGAAACAACTTCCTGGATCAATCAAAATCGATAAAGATGAAATGTGCATGTCCACTATAATTTTCACCCAGCACAGTCAGTGTTGCACTGAAAGTTTAAGAATTTACGAACTCTGACATTGGGACAAAGCATAGCAACGAATGCAAAATTTATTTCTGTGAAATGCAGGTCTGTGCTCCACAACATCGGACATTTTTGAATTCATTGTTCAAGACGGTCTGCATTACGGGTAGCTAAGATTCATAGCGTCTCCCTTCTGTCAACGCTATGCCGCGGGATATCCCGTGTGTAATTCAGGTAGGTAAACACCGTCGGAAACAGACCAGAAAATTACATTCACTCGCCCCAAATCCCCACTATCGTAACATATGGTCCTATCGGTTTAGAATGCCATCAATATTATTAGTTACAAACACTTACTTGCACTCGAAATGCGGCACAGAACGAAATGGATCGAGCGCCAGCAACTTGACAGCCATGTCTTCTTTCTGTCTCCTCGAACTAGCGGACAAGGTACGAGCCACACCAAAATTTGACCCCGTTAAATTTCGCCCGTGGGACTAAATATAGAATCTCCTGCAGGCCCACACGTGTGAAATATTCCATGCTGACAAAACGGTAGACACTATCAGACTGTAGTTCAAGGGTACTTGGACATTTTTTTTCAAATCAATAGGGCAGGGAATATTTCACACGTGTGGGCCTGCAGGAGATTCTATATTTAGTCCCACGGGCGAAATTTAACGGGGACAAATTTTGGTGTGGCTCGTACCTTGTCCGCTAGTTCGAGGAGACAGAAAGAAGACATGGCTGTCAAGTTGTTGGCTCTCGATCCATTTCGTTCTGTGCCGCATTTCGAGTGCAAGTAAGTGTTTGTAACTAATAATATTGATGGCATTCTAAACCGATAGGACCATATGTTACGATAGTGGGGATTTGGGGCGAGTGAATGTAATTTTCTGGTCTGTTTCCGACGGTGTTTACCTACCTGAATTACACACGGGATATCCCGCGGCATAGCGTTGACAGAAGGGAGACGCTATGAATCTTAGCTACATTACGGGACGAGTTGGCTTTGGACCAGTTGACTGTTTATATGGGACGACTTGGCAAGTCTATTTACTTGTTTTTGTTTATAATATCGATCTATAAAAACTAAAATTATTACTTCTTTGAATGTAGATAAAGATCCCTCAATTCATTGTTCAACTGGCTGGACCTAAACTCTATAGTAACATTTGATTTTGTTACTGATTTTATTATGTTGACAACGAACCGAAAGTTTTGGCCGCCCGACCTAGATTACATCGCATGGTTCCTGCTTCAATAAGTGAAGTGACTCACTGTTTTGCCCTTGTAGGCCTATGGATTAAATAAATATTTGTCAACCTCCCTGGTCATTTATTTCCTCTGTATAGCTCATTTTATTTCCATAAACGCCAAAAGTAATAACAATTATTGAGCTGGACTTCCGCTGCCATTTTTAGAACTCCAGCATGATAGCAAATAACGACAGTTACGATTGGATAAAAAAGGACATTCCTGGGAATCCCCACGCTACCTCCGCCAATGATGAGTATCTACACTGAATGCTTGCCCTTGATTACTGCGCTAAGTATCATGGGAGATGGTTGATTTCGATTTTATCGAACTACCGCCATATCTCGTTGATCCGAGATTTGGCCGCCATTACCCTCACAATCAGCGTCAACAGAGTGTATTTCGATGAAGAAAAACGCACTTTCTTTAGTTCCAATCACCATGAAATTATAACGAATTTCCAGTTCAATGTCTTGTCCACATTTGGCACTGTGAACGTAAGTCCCAACACTGCTTTGTTTTTTCGCAATCTTGCGGACAAAGCGATTTTGGCCCCCATGAGACCAAGCTGATCCAATAAGGCTGTGCCCGAAGCGACAGCCTTAATAAAAAAAAAGACCAAAGAGTATTCTCGCCCGACGAAGCAACCATGGTGTGGACGGTGATGCTTATTTAACAACAATAAAACGCGTTCCGAAACGCGTTTCGAAACGCGTTTTAAAAGCGAAACGAAACGAAAGATAAATGAACATACCGATGATCAAACGCGTTTGCGAGGTATAAACACGTTCTTTGAGAAGCAAACGAAACGAATACAAAACGCGTTCAGAACGCTATTGAAACGCGTTTCAAACGCTAATAGAACGATAATATACGTGAAAAACCCGGACACCGAACGCTTTTACCCCTGTATTTAGTATAGATTATAAAAGTGCTAAATATTGAATATATTGTCTTTTCCCAGACGCCAGCTACAAATTTAAGTGCGAAACTTTTCTAATTAGATGATATTATAAAGGTGCTAAATATCGAATATATTGTCTTTCTCGAACGCCATCTAGATATTTAACTGCGAATCTCTTCTAATTAGATGATATTATCAAAGTGCTAAATATTCAATATATTGTCTGTTCTCAGACGTCAGCTACATATTTAAGTGCGAATCTAATCTAATTAGATAATATTATAAACGTGCTAAATATCGAATATATTGTCCTTTCTCCGGCACGGTGTTAAAGATATTTTAATGCGAATCTCTTCTAATTAGAGTAGAATATAAAAGTGCTAAATATTGAATATATTGTCTTTTCTCCGAAAAGGCTGTTGTGGATATTTAACTGCGAATCTCTTCTATTTAGTTCAGATTATAAAAGTGCTAAATATTGAATATATTGTCTTTTCCCAGACGCCAGCTACATGTACATATTTAAGTGCGAATCTATTCTAATTATATGATATTATAAATGTGCTAAATATTGAATATATTGTCTTTCTCTGACGCCAGATAAATATTTAACTGCGAATCTCTTCTAATTAGATGATATTATCAAAGTGCTAAATATTCAATATATTGTCTGTTCTCAAACGTCACCTACATATTTAAATGCGAATATATTCTAATTAGATGATATTATAAGGGTGCTAAATATTGAATATATTGTCCTTTCTCCGACACGGTGTTTCAGATATTTCAATGCGAATCTCTTCTAATTAGAGTAGATTATAAAAGTGCTAAATATTGAATATATTGTCTTTTCTCCTAAAAGGCTCTTGTGGATATTTAACTGCGAATCTCTTCTATTTAGTATAAATTATAAAAGTGCTAAATATTGAATATATTGTCTTTCTTGGACGCCAGCTAGATATTTAACTGCGAATCTCTTCTAATTATATGATATTATCAAAGTGCTAAATATTCAATATATTGTCTGTTCTCAGACGTCAGCTACATATTTAAGTGCGAATCTATTCTAATTAGATAATATTATAAACGTGCTAAATATTGAATATATTGTCCTTTCTTCAACACGGTGTTAGAGATATTTAAATGCGAATATCTTCTAATTAGAGTAGATTATAAAAAGTGCTAAATATTGAACATAGATGCTATTAAAGTAACCCACTTTTATGCCTACTGCGGAGTTTAGCAAAAGTATCTGCACAATATTGCCAAGTATGCTACTTAGCAGCATGTTAAAGCATAGGAAATTTGGAAAATATATAAAAAAAAGCCAATCCTGCACCTAACTCCTCAAAAGGCATAAAACAAAGTATGATTTCATGCTGTGGTTGGCCAATAAGCGATTTGTGTATATTGTTAATGCCATAATATTGTACCATAAAACTTTTACGGGTGATGCCTTTTGTTTGCGAATGCCTATTCAACATCGGGAATAACTTCTTAGTGGTTTGGTTTGTTAGTATTTTAAGAGCCTAATTCTTTCTGACTTTTGTTGTATTGTCAATGCTAAACCAATGGCAACATTACATGGACAATGACGTCGATTTATGTCTTCATGGCTGGAGAGTTTGATATCAGGACATCTGTATTCACTAGACTATGAAGCATTTCAAATTCAACAAATAAAATAGGGGGACCATATTGTTGTTTTAAATAAAATTATCTATGGTAATCCCTCAAATAATTCAATCCCCCTATAAAAATCACTCCTATTTTGGGGACAAATTTAAATCGGTTCGTCTGTGTATTTGATCACCCTCAAAATTAAATGAAATAACAAAGAAATAATGTATTATTCAATGTATGCTGGATTTTCAACCATTTTGTCAACTTGCTATGTTCTAATAAATTTGATCACCCCCAAATTTTATGGTTGGAAATTTCACTTTGTGTGATTGAATTATTAGAGGGATTACCGTAAGTACTGTGATGAAGGGCAGACCATCAATACTGTGATGAAGGGCAGACCATCAATACTGTGATGAAGGGCAGACCATCAATACTGTGATGAAGGGCAGACCATCAATACTGCATATACTTTGCTGAATGTCTGTTTCACTGTAATATTAAAGATAAAATACAGCAATACATGTATACCACATTGAAAAAGTTCACATTTTATACTAACACTCCAGTTATTCTGCATGTGTATATCTCACATCCACACCTTCAGTATCATTTTTCCCAGCATCTGTGGAGAAGGGCTTGAGAATGATATATGGCTGGATTATGTTTAATAACTTATAAAACTTGAGTACACACACGGCTGGTGTTGTACCTGTCAGACATAATACCAGGTGTGAGCCAGTAGGAATGTACACGGGTCTGTATGATCAGATAGATTAGGAAACGATCCAGTTAAAATTCATACTTGAGAGCCACGCAGCCTTGATAGTGAAAAAACCACTGATCCTTCACATTCTGTTGCTGGGATGAGATGATCTGGCATGTTAACTAGTAGAATTTGCTGTGCAGCGATGCTGGCAATTACGCAGAACCAAAAGGAAACATTACACATGGGATGGGGTCGTTAACAGGTGCATCGGCAGACATGGCTGAACCAGAAAGATCTTGTGAGCTCGCTTTCTGACGAGATCTCAGAACAGCGATTAGAAGAGGGAATTCTGTTACTGCATTATTAGCTCAATTTGACTAGTGTGGTCGATCTGTAATTGACATCTGTTTGGCTGATAGCGGTTGGTTTGATTAAGACATTGAGGGTTCATCAGGGAGCAGGTAACCCTGAATGATGTCTGACTGACTGACACATGTAACCCGCTAGCTTGTCTGCCCAGCTGGTTGATGGTTGATTGGAGGGTGCTAGTATTGGTAGTTTTAGTCCCGAGTACTTGACAGACGGGTGGGGTCAGGACCCTGTTCTCACCTAACACCAGCTTATATCATAGACCACAACATACCACAACTGTATAACTTACAGGTTCATGTTGTGAGTAAATTCCAGAACTATGTGTGTGTCGACTCAGACACAACCTCAGGAATGCGATCGTCTTCACTGTATTATGTAAAAAAAAAACTGCTTACATACACACATAACTAAATGTTCGCTTTCATAAGTACCCTGAAAATACTACCAATTTATACATGAACTATGAGCCAGTGAGGCACCCTGGATAATGATAACTCAACATACAAGTAAAACAAATGTTGCGATTTTGTTTTATGGTGCTCTGACCTTGACCTATGGACCTCAAATCAATAGGCTTCTTTGTCCCCCTGACACCCGAAGGGCTAAAGGGGGACTATAGTATTGTGGTCCATCCATCCGTCTGACTTCGCTTCCGGACAAGAACTTCTGAAAAACTGAACGGATTCTTTTCAAATTTGGTATGTGGGTACCTCGCCTCAAGATATCACATGGGGGTTTTTTTCACAGCGATCCACATAGGTGGCACCATCTGGGGGCCAAGTTAAACTTTTGTTTCTGGACAAAACTTTTGAAAAACTCAACGGATTCTTTTCAAATTTGTTATATGGGTACCTCACCTCAAGGTCACGCTTGGGATTGTTGTTCACACCGATCTGCCCATAGGTGGCACCACCTAAATTTTATTTCCCGATGATAATTTTTTGAAAACCTGAATGGATTCTTTCCAAATTTGATATGTGGGTAGCCTACCTTGCCTCAACATCTCGCTTGGAAGTGTTTGTCATGCTGATCCACATATAGGTGGTGCCACCTATTTCGTTTTCTTACAATAACCTTTGAAAACCTGAACAGATTCTTTCCAAATTTGGTATGTGGGTACCTTGCCCCGTAGATCTCGCTTGGGATTGTTTTTCTTACCGATCCACCTATAGGTGATGCCACCGTAGGCGAAGTTAGAATTTCATTTCAGGACAATTACTTCTGAAAAGCTGACCAGATTAAGACAAATTCGGTAATTGTTGGTACCTTGCCACTGGATCTCACTTGCGATTGCTCTCCATGCTAGGTACTAAACATTACTGTTCCAAGCCAAATCAATTGCTTCAATGTCGGGGGACTTCAACTGCTCGGGTTTTCATCAGAATTGCATCGACAACACACAAGTTTTTTGAGGTTTGGTTAACTCAGTATACAGTCCTGACAAAACCCACCCTGTGGGGCTTCCAGGAATAATGCTGGGATGTCGTTCCCCACATCCGCTTCTCAGACAGCTAGTCATAAGTGATGACTAACTGGGGCACCCATGGGCTTCCCAGGTGTAAAAAGGACCTGTGGAGTCTCAGGTGTGAAAAGAAATTGCACCTAAACATCATGATATTACTGAAATATTGTTGAAGGTGACGTTCAATCACATTCACTCGCTCACTTCCTGACAAAACTCAGCTTTGGGGCACTGTGACTTCGACCTTTGACTTATTGGGCTCGAAATGAATAGGGATCTGTGGAATCACAGGTACAACACACCTGTTGAGTTTGGTGAATCATAACTTAAGTTACATGTTGCACAAGGTTAGATTCATTTTCAGGGTGCAGCGGCCTTGACCTTCAATATATTGACTTCAAAATCAGGGCTTCCAACTGAAATCAGCTTGGCATTAATTTTGAACATTGGACTAAATTAATGCAATCATTTCAACATATTGTTCACATGGCCTCTATGATGTATCTTTGCAGGTGCATTCGGTGGGCGAGGTGGTGGACGTGGCGGGCGAGGTGACCGGGGAGGCGGGCACAGAGGAGGCAAAGGAAGGGGAGACTGACAATCTTCATCATTCATTACAACATGTATCATTTTTTCTACATCATCATTTCATGTTAAAAATACCAGTGATACAGTCCTAAAAAACTGGATTCTAGAAGGGTTATTTGCTGTGAGGGCTGAAGGTCCATAATTTTTTCATTTGGTCACATTGTAGATAGAGATTGTAGGGAAACTGTGGGTGGCAGCAAGAACTACCCTTCCAGTGGGTGTAAAATGGGTTTCATATAAATTTTCTGCTGCCAGTACATGTAAGTAGAAACCCAAATCCTGTACATGGTGTTGTGTTATTATAGAGGATAACCTGTCTGCTGAATAATTGGACCTTGATGGAACCATTCCAGCACAATATAATAGAGGATAACATTATCATCTTACTAAATTAACTACTGATAAAGAACCATTATAATCTATACAATGGACCTATAATGTGAGAATTGGCTGCCAGCAGTCGCAAAGAACCCTTTTGGAACCCTGTTTATTGATATTGTAGAAACTTGGGTTTGAAAGTGTGTGAGAGAAAGTGATCTTCACAGAGAGGAATTTTGTAACCAGAGGTTTTGCAATGCTTCCTATTCAGCTCCAATGACATTGTTACGGAAATGTTAAGAACTTTGTGTCCAGGTTAAGTAGATTGCCATGTTTATGTTTGCGATGGTACCAAGCTTTGATGGTATAGGACTCGGGGAAGGGAGTTGGCCGAGAGTTCAAGGAGCTCAAAGGTTTCTCTTGGACCAGACACCTTTAACGAGATAATGAAAACAAGAGTTACTTCAAAGGAGCTGGGGAGATAAAACCTGTTCACAAATATACACAGGTTACATCCTGGAATGATGGAAATCAAAGGTGGCTACCACAAATAGGTTCATTCAGTTCTGCGGTAAATTCTTGGCTTTGGTATCCTGAGCTGGTACTGCAGTGATGCTGGGAAAGCTGACAAACATGTCAAACCTTTCTGAGTACATCTAGTTCCAAGGGGATGTGTTCTCAATTCTGTTCATTTGTTAAGAGGACTAATTACGTTTTGTCTCAAATGTTTTGAGTTTTACATGGCACATATATGTGACGACACCCTGAAAAACATAAGGAATACATATAACCTTAACTATAGCACCAGAGGGAATATCCCAATACAGGCATAACCTTCAGAATGATGTAATATGCTTATCCTTTTGAGGCTATGCAATGTAACATATTTAGGTCTACTGGCTGTTTCAGGATAAATAATTATGTTTTGCCACCCCATTGGAGAGTAAAACCATCTTATAAAATTTAAGAAAGCCACTCACATCATTTGTTGTTGGGCAATGCATACACATGTATATAAATGGACCATCCCTTCAGTGCTATAGTAAACCTGTAATGTATGTTTCATATGTGCCCTGTAGCTGTTTTACATGCTGCAGACTATTTGAACAGTGAATCCATTGTGGTAGAGACAATGCTGTATTCTGTAAAGATTTTCTTTCAGTTTTACATGTATATTTATTATGTCATATATTTTTTATTAACTTGAACTAGATGACTGCATTAGGGGAAAATACTTGTTCCATTGGGTCACTTCACTCTAGAGTATTTACTGTGTAATACTAATAAAGGGATGTCCCATCTTGGAATCAATTAAACAACTTTTTCAACTTTATTAAACATAATTCAAATTCATGTCAACTGGTGAATTGACAACAATAACTGTTAAAACTTGTTTTGTATTTTCAGGACCATTTTGATCCCTATAAATAATGTCTGCATGTCCCTCTCTCCTTATTCAAATCGTGAAGTTCTACAGTACTACAGTTTATTACCGTTAATTCTCAAATAATTAAGTCACCCAATGTACGATAAATCTTTTGTCACAAATTTCAAATAATTCTTCTAATAATTTTCTCACATCTTACATAGTAAATGTAGGAGGAACTACATAGATGCAGTCCTGTTTTTGTACATTTCATCAACTTCCCATTCTAATAAATTTGTCCCCATTCTAATAAAGTTGTTCCCATTCAGATAAAGTTGTCCCCATTCTAATAAAGTTGTCCCCATTCTGATAAAGTTGTCCCCATTCTAATAAAGTTGTCCCGATTCTGATAAAGTTGATCATGCCAATATTGTTGTGTGTGAGAAAAATGCCTCAACTGTGGTTTCCTGCCAGAAATGCTAAAGCAACATACATTTTTCTTCGGCTGAAGAACCTCATAGGTTAAGCAGCTCACAGGAATGTCAGAGCAACATTATGAACTTTTTTGGCCGAAGAACCTCTTCTTCCTGGTTGAAACAATACAACACGCTAGAAATGTTAAAGTGACATATATACTTCTTGGGCTGAAGAACATAGTCTTGCTGCATATAAACATGCCAAGCAGCTGCCAAGAAGTAACATACACTTCTTTGGCTGAAGAACCTTTTCTTGCTGGTTGGAAAAATATCTCAAAAATTGTTTAAGTGACATATGCACTTCTTTGATTGAAGGATTGGGTCTTGCTGTCAAAAAGCTGGATGAAATGTTAAAGCAACATATGCATTTCTCGGGCCTAAGAATCTCTTCTGGTGGTACGAAAAAAGACGACATGCAGCTGACAGAAGTATTGCAAAAACATGTGCCCTACGATGGCCAAACAATCTTTGTCTTGTGAAGGAGAATTTAAAAGCAACATATGCACTTCTTTGACTGAAGGTTCTATTCTTGATTGGTGCAAAAATACCCCAAGAAGATGCTATATCAACAGATGCACTTCTTTATTCGAAGGACTAGTTCTTGTTCTTGTCCACGAAAACACAAAGAAGCTGCCAGAAACGTTGCAGCAACATGTGCCCCTCTTCGGTCAAATAATCGTGTTTTGCTGTGCATAATTTTTTTTTTTTTTTAAAGCTGCTAGAAATATTGAAGCAACCTATGAATTTCGTTTGCAGAAGAAACTCTTCAGATTGTATCAATCAAATGTAGGAGCAACATATGCACATATTTGACCGAAGAACGTCCAAGAATCGGTCAGAAATGTCACGGCAACATACGCACTTCTTTGGCCTAGACTTGTCAAGAAGCTGTCCCAAATATTGAACTATGCATGCCCTTCTTTGCCAGAGGAATCGCTTTCTGTGGGGTGTCAAGAATCTGCTAACGATGCCAAAATAACATAAGTACTTCTTTGGCCGGAGGCTATCTTCTTGATGTGCAGGAAAAGATATCATGAAACTACCAGCATGCTGTGCAAGAAACGACATCTACAATAAACTGGCAGAAATCTCGTATTACTGTGCATAAACAGAAGTCCGGTGCTGTCAGGAATGTCGACGCAACATTTGCATCCTTTTGCTCGAACAATCTCTTCGTGCTTGGAGAAAAAACATAATGAAATATCATGAAGCAAAAAATATAAATAAATGAACAGTTCTTTGGGTGAAGCACATGTTCTTTTAGTCCCTGAAAGACGGGCAATCTGTCAGATATTTAAAGCAACGTATGCTCTTCTTCGGCTAAGGAATCTCGCCTTGATGTGCATACACATATGTCAAGAACTTAACAGATTTGTCTAACTAACACTGCCTTGATTGCCTTGAGAACTTTGTTCTGGTGTGCATGAACAGAAACCAAAAACTTGCCGATCGCTTTGGCGGAAGAATATCTTTTTGCTGTGACGTCAAGAAGCTGCCAGGAATGTCGAAGTAATCTTGGCCAGACCATTTTTTGCTGTGCCAGAAAATACAAGATGCGACTAGGAATGACAAGATGCGACTAGGAATGTCGAAGCAACATATGCAGAGGAATCTCTTATTGCTGTGCAGGGAAATACGTCAAGAATCTGTCAAAAATGATGACGCAACATATGTACGTCTTTGGCAGAAGAATTTCGTCTTCGTGTTCATAAAGAGACACAAAGAACCTGTCAGAATTATAGAAGCAACATACGCAATTCTTTGGCGCAAGAATATCTTTTTATACTGTGCAGGAAAAAACATCAAGAAGCAGTCTGAAATGTTGAAGCAGTACGTTTGGCGGAAGAATCTGCTTTGTTTGCTGGAAACAGCGACACGAATCTGCTAATTTTGAAGCAACATACACACGTCTTAGACCGAGGAACCTCTTCTTTGTTGTATAAGAATAAACTCCACTGAGCCACCAGGAATGTCGAAGCATTATGCATTTCTTAGGCCGAAGCACCTCTTTTTGTTATGTAGAAAAAGACGTCAAGAAGCTGCCAGAAATGTCAAAGCAACATGCGCTCATCTTTGGCCGACGGACGTCAACGAGCTAGCAGACGTATCGAAGCAACAAAAGAACTGTTTGTCTGAAGAAAAAGATATATCATTAGGTGCCAATATGGAAGCAGTCAGAATGCTGCAGCAATATAAGAGAAGAATTTTGACAAAAAACCCTCAAAATGTTCGTGAAAATGTAGATGAGATGAACGCCAGAAATATAGATGCGTCAAGAGAAATGAATTGGCAAAACAAGTTACCCCTCGTGGCTCTGCAAAATTGGACGTACAGAAGCCGAGGTAAAATATCGGAGCAACAAGTGAAGTGCTTTGGTTGATGAATCTCTTCACGCCCCCGAAATTGTTAATATATAAAAGCTGGTGGTCTGGGGCAAGAATTCAATAACCTGAACATGAATGCACCAAAATTCTTACGTGGATATTAGATTTTTTTGATCACATACAACACTTGCCCTTAAAGGGAACATAAACTCTGCGGTAAAACACCGCGGGAATTATACAAGAGTCCTGATAGATTTAAAAAATCGTGACAAATATTTTTTCTCATTTTTTTCCAATGAATGAGACAGACGCAAACATCGAAAATACCGTGATTTGGAATTTCTTGGGGGCGCCGCCATGTTTATTTTGGGCAGGATTTTTATCCAATGGGAAAGCGTGAAATTCAGTTGTGCCGATAATCTCCTACGTCATCGGACATTCTCTGCGTCGGGATAACATGGCCGCATATGGTCGTTTTCATGCACTCCTCCGTTCCCCGACTACAGAGGCAATGTTATAGACTGGCTTTGATGTAGAACACGGCCTGATTCTAGCAGATATTCTACGATGCCGGGCTGCTCTGTTTTTGGCTGTCACAATGTACCAGGTAATCCCGACACGTCGCACTATCATCCTCGTTCATGTTTGTAAGCTAGGGTCTCGAATACGGTCTCTGACAATTGACGCGTTTTTACCTCCAGAGACAGAAGAACTAGTGTCCGCTGACGTCACGATTCTTCAAACATGGAGGTCTCTATGTTGTTCCAGTGTAACGAAGTTGAAACGTTTAGTACTGCTTTGAAAAAATTGTAAAAAAATATCTGATACACGATTTGGATTCTATGAGGAAAAAGCTTTAACTGGCCATGCACGGTTCACCAGAGTTTACGTTCCCTTTAACACATAATTTGTTTCACTTTCCTTTAGTTATTCGGTTTCAGATGTATATGGTTCCAATGTCCCTGCTCTGCGATGATCTTGGGGGGGATGAAAAGGCGGCGTTGCTCTCTAAAAAAAGTTGAGTGAAATTTCACTCAAGTAAGAGTGAAAATTGGTCTTACTCAATACTTGAGATTTTCACTCAACTTGAGTTACATTTCACTCAAGCATAAGAGTGGAAATTGATCCCACTCAACTGGAGTGAACTTGGGTGATTTTAACTCAAGTTGAGTAAAAAAGTAAGTTGAGTGAAAAGTAACTCAAGTTTGAGTGAACAGGTACATTTCAGTCAAACTTGAGTGGAACAGTTCACTCAAGTTTTTTTAGAGAGTGGAACCTTTTGTCGCATGGAAGATAGAGGCGTCAATCATCTAAATCCTGTGTCTGTCTGTCCGCCCTGTCGCATGTAAACACTCCATCGTGATATCCACAGAACGCCTTCAAACAGGCTCGTGATTATTAATGTGTACGGGTACAGAGATTATGAGATAAATTTGTACCCTTTGTCTTTATGTATAGGAAACATTTGTAAAGATATACTGACGATAAAAAGAGGGCGTAAAAAGTGGAATTGATGGTGTGCTGACACAGGCAATTCTGATCATTATTCACCCAAAGTGGGTGCAGACATCATGCATGCGGATTTGTTTGACAAAACGCTGAAAGGAAACAGTTCTAGATGACAATCAATTCTTGATGTGAAAATCTCAGTTTTGCAATAATATAAGGTTGAACATTCTATGGTACTAGCGTTACAGTAAGATGGTATAGGCAAGCTCTCTCAAATCACTCTTTCTGAGCTAGCGAACAAACACGCGCAGATTCGTTGTAAACGTCCGGAAGCGCATCACATCAAAATTGCCGTCAGTAACTTCACGCGACGTGTTGTTCGAGTGCAATTTTATCTGCATGCAAGCAATGCTATAATTTCTTGTACTGTCTATTTCTTGCTCATTGACGATGTAGGCTATAGTTATAGAAGGCTTTTGGCGCGGCATACGAATGCCTTCAGGGAAATGCCTGTCAAGGATCACTTTCATGTGGGGTGTATCTCACTTTTGACGTCAAGTGCTTCGAGTCTATATACACCCTGTGTGGTATAATACGATGATTTACAGTGAAACCTGAAGGAAGTACTGCATGTCCGTTATGTCATCATCCGAACGCATGGCACGATCATACGTAGAAACTTCTGCTCGTAGCCATGCGGTAACGGGTGCTATCTGAGTGTAATAGGGCGTTTCCCAAATGGTCACATCCGACTGGTCCCGTTATATCTGACAACGGTGCAATCACATTCATACAACGAAGACACACCTATGGAAGGCAAACACCGCCAAAAATACAACAGTGAAACAAATAAGCTTGAGTCAAATGATTAACGTTCATTTGACAAACGAACAACGTACAGGCAAACAATTAACGTTCGTTTACCAAACAAATAACGTTCATTTGACAGACGATTAACGTACAGTCAAACGAACATCAGACAGTCAAACGATTAACGCACAGTCAAACAAACATCAGACAGTCAAACGATTAACGTACAGTGAAATGAACATCAGACAACAGAGGGCGTCACCGTCACAGTGAGGGGAGATAATTTGGATGGTCGTCTCGACTAAGAGAGTGGAGGTCAACAGGTCCCCATCTACGAGCAGAACGTCCACTAGCAGAACGTCCATCACCAGGACGGTTTGGGGCTATATAAAAATGCGGATTCCAATGGCCACATCGGGTACAGACTGCAGATTTCTAACGGCCACAGACTTTAATAGAAATCGAACCACGATCTAGGACAAAAGCAGCAGTGGACAAAAGCCCCAGGTACAAAAGCGCCGCGTACAAAAGCCACATAGGCTAAAGCTCTAGCGGACAGAAGTCCCAAACCAATTAATTAAAAACCAATAAATCGAATAGCGCGATCGGGCTGTACCATAAATACCGGGCTATTTAGATAGGCACTACAAGAAAATTTATATACGCGTACCATTTAATTATCCAAATAGACCCGATCGCGCTATTCGACCCTTACGGTATGCACTGCCTCTTATTTTTATCGATTATTAAGTATCACTTCGATGGAAAAAAAAGTGGTTATTAATCAGTAACAAAAAAACAAACAAAAAAACCCGGCTGAATAGAGCGATTTGAGCTATTCGTCCTTTTGCAGAACTGACGACAGCGCGCTCAGTGGACTCTACACACGTTCACGTGCGCATTGCAACAGTCAACCAGTTATGACAGTTTTGAGATAGAAAATTATGGTAATACTCCAATAATATGGGGTGGACGGCCACAGGTAAAAAGCTGTTTTTATAGCTCCAACAATAACGTCACATTTATACCATCTTTTCCCGTGTGTTTTTTTTGGTGTGTTTCCAATGAATATGATGTACCATAGAATCAATATCCATCGAGTACCGAATCGGAATAACATATAGTTGTTTCAGAACCTAAAGTCGCGTAGAGCTCATTTGACTCAAAAGGATATCAACAGCACAATTGTCTTCTAGTTAAATGACTGTATAATGTTAATACTTATCATTGAGCCCCAGCTGACAAAAGCCCCAAATTCAAATATATATATTTAACCACTCTTGTTTGAAATGTACCGTTTAAAATGCTTCATTTAGAATTGTTTACGAGTTCCATCTACCGATACTTAGAAGTGGCAATGTGTGAATAAATGATTTTAATAGTTGGTTATATCTCTGAGTTAATTGTTGGGATAGCCTGAATTTTCTAAATAGGAAATATAAAATATATGAACAGAACAATTCTCTTCTAGTTGAATGACTGTTTCTCTGCCTCCCTCCTCCCTTAAATATTTTCTTTACCCATGAGCTATGGGCTGAAACGTCCCACACTATACCCTTGAGTCAAGCTCTATCAAAAATGTAAAACTATCCAAAATGGCCGATGTCATGACGTCACAGTGACGTCATTTTCAAAAAAGACATTTTTTGGTCGACTTTTCGGTCAGATTTTTCGATTGATTTCATCTTTGCCATTTCTCGGCAAAACTGCATGATAAATAGGTAAGTAATAGTCTAATGTGAAATAAAATAGTTTTTGTCCACTTTTCCTCATAGAAAAGTAGAAATTTGGAACAAAAATGACGAAAACATCACTTTCTTGGTATATCCCACATGGTCGCCATTTTGAATTTACCCATGATAGTCTGTTCGGAGGGTCATGCAATAGGATCAAAATGACCCCAACATACAAAGTCACAGAGTGTCAGCTGTCAAGTATTTGGCGTTCCAGAAATAGGATAGAAAGTTTGGTAGGGGGGCCATAATTGCCCCTCCCCCCCCCCCCACCCGGCCGATAATCAACCATTCTTTCCAATCAAAAATTCAAATTCGAATATCCTTATTACAACCATAATCTTACGACCAAGGGACATTATTTAGCCTGTCTTGCTTTGAAAAAATGTTGTTACTCATTTTTTTTTTAGAAACGTTCAAATATATCGAATTTGAAAAAATAATGGCGGATGAACCTACATGTACACACGTATTCAAGTCCGGCTGTTTTGATGCTATTAGTGTGCAATCGACATCTGAATCGCAATTTTCAGAACATGTTGTGAGCATTGTCAATTCGCAGCATCTTGCTTGTCACACCATTTCACGTTCACGCAGTTCGGTTAGTCATTAGTCGACACAGCAGCACCCTGGCGTCAGATTTGGGATATGAATATGCAAAGATATAGAGCATGACATTCTCTCTTGCTATACAAAGATTGAAGTTCAAAGTACTCATAATAAAAAAAATACAGATTTCCATATCTGAGGAAATAATTGCTGGTCTCTTCGAATAATGAAATGCGAACTGCGAACCGCGGTCTAACTTTACAAACGTTTTTCTCTCTCAAAATATACAGATAGATAGAAAGTTATTTTTCATTAACTAGATATGAAATATGGTAAAATATGATTTGATCAATAATTATTTGCAGAACTGGATAGCTGGAAATTATTTCAAAGAGGTGATTATGAAAGCCTTTGTGAACATCAGTTAAGTTATTTTTCGTCAAAACTAAAATTTGACAGAAACGTTTTTAACTGAATCTATAGCACAACAGTCTGAATAACACATGTATCAATTTCAGAATATTTGTTTATTTCAAGAAGTTGTTAGATTAACTGCCTGGCCAAGCATCGCAGCTGCTTGGTTCAGGAGACGAACCGCATCGCTGATGTGCTGGTTCGCCATTTTTCTATATTTGGCGCTCTTTTTCCACATAAACTTTTATGCCGATGGTGGCACCGTCTGTTCGTTAATCGTTTGACTGTCTGATGTTTGTTTGACTGTACGTTAATCGTTTGACTGTCTGATGTTCGTTTGACTGTACGTTAATCGTTTGACTGTCTGATGTTCGTTTGACTGTACGTTAATCGTTTGACTGTCTGATGTTCGTTTGACTGTGCGTTGTTCGTTTGGTAAGCGAACGTTAATCGTCTATCAAATGAACGTTAATTGTTTGGTAAACGAACGTTAATTGTTTGCCTGTTCGTTGTTCGTTTGTCAAATGAACGTTAATCGTTTGACTCAAGCTTATTTCTTTCACTGTTGTATTTTTGGCGGTGTTTGCCTTCCATACACACCTCCAGAAAGCGATCGATTGAAATGATCCCATGGTGGGCCTCGAAGTGCCCCCATCACAAAATAAAAAGCATATCATTTTCCTGTGGTTTGCCGCCGATTTTATTAGAGCATTTCCACAAAGTGGATGCTCTTATGTTTTCATGAGAAACGCCGCCGCCGCCGCCGCGACTTTAAACGTGAATATCTCTAAAACAGTTAAATATTTTCGGGTCATACTTGGTGTGCTATCTCCTTAGGCCTGGGAAATTTGTCGGGTTGTATTTTGATACCTGCGGCTCAACACTAGGTGGCGTTGTAGTCAGAGCATAGGTAAACCTTTCTCTGACGATTTCGTCTGAACGGCTTGTCTGATTTCTTTGAAATTTTGTTACCATGGTCTCGAAGGATAGTCAATGTGCTGAAAAGGTTTTGGTGTAGCTGGCATAATTATGAAGGCAAATTTTTTGCATCTCAAAAAAAAAAAGTTTTTCGTGAAATGAAAATTCACCAATTCGCTTGAAGAAATATTTAAAAACTGTTCTATTATAGGTTGCCAAGCATAAATATAGGATTGCCGACCTGATAATTCCCTTTCGGTGCGAACCAAATTGTCATTTAAATGAAAAATCGCATTTATCTGACTTGACGACAAAACCTCTATAACTATTATCATGATTAAAGTTTTTTCCATTGAACTCTTATGTGCCATCTCCATAGGGCTTTAGATCTCACTCGCTTGTTTTTCGTGACATTTGGTCGTCACTACATGTAGGTGGCGCTATAGACATGAATGCAGGTAAACATGTGTAACATCATATCTTCTGAACAACGTGTTCGATTTCCATGTAAATTTGGGTATAATGATCTTGCAAGATAGGCAAAGAACTGACAAGATTTTGGTGGTGTTGGCGAATCATGGAGAGTCATTTTTGCATTTCAAAATAAGATTTTCTTTTCACAAAAATGGAAATTTGCTTCTTAATCAGGGGAAAGTAATTCTGTTTTGTTAAACATGATCATAGCATTCCCAGTGTTATAAGTTACGTCTCTTGTGAGCCAAATGGCCATTTTTTAAATATCTGAAATTCTCACGACTACATCTGAGGATTTTGCTTCATCATGTAGGTTTGTGATATTGTTTATCATTGGATGGCACTATAGATAGTAAATGTTTTAGCACAATTTATTGGCATTTAATCTGTTTATGACAAAGGCCTGAAAGTTGGGGTTTTTTTTATTGAAATTGAAGGACCATCTCTCATACGGATTTTGCAGCCCATCAACATAATGTTTGATTTAGATCTCATTATACATTCTTTTTTTTCAATTACTAATTTTATTAACAGTATGGTTTTAAAATGGATTGAAAGGACATTGGTGCTGTTAGCGCTGGCATAATCATGTGGCATAGGGTAAAGTCAGCTAAATATATCTTAGTCTAGGCTACATCAGTGGATGGTCAGTATGGAGAATTTAAGGATTCAAGTGAGCTTGAAGTCAGGCCATTAAATTCTGCTTTACCTTTCAGGCCTCATATTGAGGCCTGTATGTTGACTATTCTGGTAATAAAACCTGTAATGGTTGACTTATTGCATAATGCAAGTGGACTAGTACACCCCTTGTGTCAACAAAGTAAACACTTCATTTCCAGAATTAGTGTGATTTCTCTCTCCATTAGTGATATAATAATTTGATCCTGTTCTCAAGTCCATTTCTTTTAGACAGGTCTCAGCCAAGAAAAAACTAACATATAATAATTTGATCCTGTTCTCAAGTCCATTTCTTTTAGACAGGTCTCAGCCAAGAAAAAACTAACATTTTTTGGGGTCAAAGTTTTCTCAGTGGTTCCGTCATCCTTAACTTATGGCCTTTCAATTTCGCCTCAAATCCAATATGGCGGCCAAAATCCAAAATGGCCGCCAATACCCATAGAAGCTCACAATTTCCTGCTCGAAAATAATTTTCTAACCACAAACTAGGTTTGTTTCTAGTCCTACGTAGGGTATAAATGATTAGTTAATTTTGGAATGATTTGTAATTGGTCTGAAAATTCAATATGGCCGCCAAAATCCAAAATGGCGGCCAATGCCCATTGAATCACACATTTTCCTGCCCTAATATGTAGAGATGGACCATCCTTGGTCCGAATGCGTCCTGTGGGGTGTCATCTTGTAGCTCTCATGGTGTAGACCCCGATTTGAGGGATATCCATATCATCTGTGACGTCATCGGTGACCTTGTCAGTACAAGTAGTAGCGAAAGCGGGCATTTTGGGGATGCGTGTGGGTGTGTTTGGGGTAAAGATGGACCATCCTTGGTTCGAATGTGTCGTGTGGGGTGTCATGTTGTAGCTCTCGGGGTGTAGCCACGACTTGAGGTTCTTCCATGTCATCTGTGACGCCATCGGTGGCGTAATCAGTACGAGTAGTAGAGAAATCGGGAGTTTCGGAGGTGCATTGGAGTGCGTTTGAAGTAGATGACGGCCTTTTTTCCATCGAGCTACCCGATAAAGTTACCTGTGAGTGTATGCGCGCGTGTGTGTGAGTGAGTGAGACTGGTCTAATGTATCGTCTGTTTTCATCATTTTGCACATGCGCAGTCTGGTCGTAGTATAGAAAGTAGGCATTTTGGGGATTCGTGGAGGTTTGTTGAGTGATTGAGGGACCATCCCTGGTCAAATGGACCGTGTGGGGTATCAGTGTGAAGCTCTCGTGGGTCAGACTGGCTTGTTTTCATTGGAAGTCGCGCCAATCTGCGCATGCGCAGTTGGGGTGTAGTAAGTAAAGTGGTCATTTTGGGAGGTGTGTGGGGGTCTGTTGAGTGGCGAGGGGCCATTCTTGGTCCGAATGCCTCGTGTGAGGTGTCAAAGTGAAGCTTTCGTGGTGTAGACCATGACTTGAGGGGTGTCCCTGTCATCTGTGTCGTCATTCTTGACGTCATCAGTAGGAGTAGTAGCCGAAGTGGGAATTTTGGGGGTGTGAAGTAAGGTGTTTGGGGTAGAGAGAGACCAGGTTTGGTCCAAATGGCTTGGTTGGGATGTGCTAGTGAAGATTTCGTGGGATAGAGTCAGACTGGCAAGTTTTTTATTGAAAGAAGATGTCTGAATGCCAATCTGAACATGCGCAGTTGTGGTGTAGTAAGTAAAGTGGTCATTCCGGAGGTGCGCGGGGATCTGTTTGAGCGATTGAGGGAACATTCTTGGTACGAATGCGTCGTGTGAGGTGTCAAAGCAAAGCTTTCATGGTGTGGACCACGACTTGAAGGATATCCGGGTCATCTGTGACGTCATTACTGGCTTACCTGTAGCCAAAGTGGATATTTTTGGGGTGTGAAGGATGGTGTTTGGGTAGAAATGGACCATCCGTGGTCCGAATGCGTCGTGTGAGGTGCCATCTTGTAGCAACACCCACCAACGACAAGCTCAATGCTTCCACACCCTGGTGAATTAGCCCTGAAGTCCTGCGCGCATATACGTACGGGTGTAGTCCCTAATAAGTACTATTCTGATTAGTTAGTTCAAAAGTAGAACAACAACAACATCATAGATTACAGGTCAATCCTTTCATTATCCCCTCCATCACAGCACATCCACGCTAAGGGAACCACTATGGGTGTGTTTACAATTAACTTATGCTATTATCTGTGTATTCAGAAGTTCATTGTTCTGATCTCAGAATGATGAGGGACACGAGTTAATCCCTATATGTACAGACACCACCACACATCACTATTACCACCACCACACACCAGTTCTACCACCACCGCACACTACCACACACCACAGGCGTCAGGCGTCAACGCCCGGTGGTGGTGGTAGCTCCCATGTGGCAGAGTTCTTGGATCGGAGCTCTTGGAGCTCAAAGTTGTGGAGCTCAGAGCTCGGAAGTGATGTCATCGCACGCATGTGCACGTACCTGTGGTGCACCCTGTACACTATAGCCATTAGAGAATAGGGTACACCAGGGTGCGGGTGTGGTGCGGTGTGTGGTGGTGTCTACATATTAGGATTAACTCGTGTCCCTCATCATTCTGAGATCAAAACAATGAACTTCTGAATACACGGGAAATAGCATAAGTGAATTATAAACACACCCATAGTGGTTCCCTTAGCGTGGATGTGCTTTGATGGAGGGGATAATAAAGGATTGACCTGTAATATTTGATGATGTTGTTGTTGTTGCTCTACTTTTAGACTAACCATGAATCAGAATAGCACTTATCACGGACTACAACCGTAGAGCTACGTATAGGCGCGCAGGGCTTCAGGGCTAATTCATCAGGGCGTTGAAGCATTGAGCTTGTCGTTGGTGGGTGCTGCTACAAGATGACACCTCACACGACGCATTCGGACCACGGATGGTCCATTTCTACCCGAACACCTTCCCTCACACCGCCAAAATATCCAATTTGGCTACAACTTCTACTGAGGACGTCAGCAATGACGTCACAGATGACCCGCATACCCCTCAAGTCGTGTTCCACACCATGAAAGCTTTGCTTCGACACACCACACGACGCATTCGGACCAAGAATGGTCCCTCAATCGCTCAAACACATCCCCACGCACCTTCAGAATGACCACTTTACTTACTACCCCACAACTGCGCATGTTCAGATTAGCGGGACTTTCAATAAAAAAACATGCCAGTCTGACTCTACCCCACGAAAGCTTCACTAGGACACCTCAATCGCGCCATTCGGACCAAACATGGTCCATCTCTACCCCAAACACCTTACTTCACACCCCCAAAATTCCCACTTTGGCTACTACTCCTACTGATGACGTCAAGAATGACGTCACAGATGACAGGGACACCCCTCAAGTCATGGTCTACACCAGGAAAGCTTCACTTTGACACCTCACACGAGACATTCGGACCAAGAATGGTCCCTCATCACTCAACAGGCCCCCACGCACCTCCCAAAATGATAACTTTACTTACTACACCCCAACTGCGCATGCGCAGATTGGCGCGACTTTCAATGAAAACAAACCAGTCTTACCCACGAGAGCTTCATGCGGATACCCCACACGGTCCATTTGACCAGGAATGGTCCCTCAATCTCTCAACAAACCTCCACGAATACCCAAAATGCCTGCTTTCTATACTACAGCCAGACTGCGCATGCGCAAAATGATGAAAACGGACGATACATTAGTAAAGTCGGATCCCACTCAATCACGCACTCATTCACTCACACGCGCGCATACACTCACACTCACAGGTAACAGGATGGGGGAAAAGGGCCGTCATCTACTCCACACGCAATCCATTGCACCTCCGAAATGCCCGCTTTCGCTACTACTCGTACTGACGACGTCACCGATGACGTCACAGATGACATGGATATCCCTCAAATCGGGGTCTACACCCTGAGAGCTACAAGATGATACCCCACAGGACGCATTCGGACCAAGGATGGTCTATCTCTACATATTGGGGCAGGAAAATGTGTGATTCAATGGACATTGGCCGCCATTTTGGATTTTGGCGGCCATATTGAATTTTCAGACCAATTACAAATCATTCCAAAATTAACTAATTATTCATACCCTACGTAGGACTAGAAAAAAAAACCTAGTTTGTGGTTAGAAAATTGATTTTCGAGCAGGAAATTGTGAGCTTCTATGGGTATTGGCGGCCATTTTGGATTTTGGCCGCCATATTGGATTTGAGGCCAAATCCAGGGTGGCCCCTCAGCGAAATTGAAAGGGCATAAGTTAAGGATGACGGAACCACTGAGAAAACTTTGACCCCAAAAAATGTTAGTTTTTTCTTGGCTGGGACCTGTCTATTTTATTTATCTCCAGTGGCTGTGGAGGCTTGGGCTTCCAGATGTCTGGGGATGCATTCTGGCCAGTTTTCAATGAATAAAATCACAAATTATCACTCAGTTAATACTGTTGAACATACTGTTGCATTTTGACAGCATAATTACAAATGCTGATAATTATTTCTTGAACTGAAAAAGTAGAAAGATTTTTGAAGTGAAACTAATACATACCTGCTATATGGCACATCCCACCTGGGAAATTTTTACATGTATATCTAATTGAAGTAATCCATTGGAACCACTGATGATTTTCCAATAATAGAGAAGAAAAGCAACTCCCAAGTAGGGCTGACAATTTCATTCTGTATATTTCACTGTTAGTTATAGCATCTTCAGCAGTGAGCAAAGTTACAAACAGCTCCATACGCACAGTATATACAAGGCATAATGTGACCTTAGCCAATACACATTTATGAATAGGTGAGCCAGTAAATTATGTCAGGCAGGTTGGACGGATATTAAAATGCTGTCATTTTCAGAAATTTGTTAAATGTTAAGCGATGACCTGACAGCGATCTACAAATGGTGTGATTCGGGTAATACAATACACACTCTAATTGATGAAAACAATACATAATCTTCTTATCTGGCAAGAACTAAGTAAACTGCACAAATGAATAAAGTATGGTGAAAAAGTGGGTATGTACCTACATTGAATATTTCTACATGTCATGAAGTTTGGATAAGGACTGTCATTTTAAGATAATATAGGTATAATTTTCTTGGCAATCCACATCAGAATTGATGGAATCCTACAAATGTAACTCGCATGTTTCATAATTGTATATCCCCATGCTAATTGTATATTCCCATGCGAGTTACAACAATTGTGGAGTGTGTATTATAACACCTGAATCACACTATTTGTAGATCGCTGACAGGTCATCGTTTAACAATTTCTGGAAATGACGGCATTTTAATATCCGTCCAACTTGACTGACGTAATTTACTGGCTTACTATTCATAAATGCGTATTGGCTAAGGTCGCATTATGCCTTGTATATATACTGTGCATATGAAGCTGTTTGTAACTTTGTTCAATGCTTAAGATGCTGGAACTAATAGCGAAATATACAGAATAAAATTGTAATCCCGACTACTCGGAGTTGCTTTTCTTCTCTATAATAGAAGTAAAATGGTGTGTTTTGGTACATTTTAACAGAATATTTAGACTTTGAAGATGATATGTAACGATGCCCCAAAATGAACTGAATTTTCCATGTTATCTGTTTGTCTGTCTGTCTGTCCCTCTGTCTGCCCATCTTTCTTGTCATACTACATATGCAGCTGGTGATGGATCAGAAGCCTAATTAATGAAATTGACTGACCTTCACCTGTTTTATCGAGGTCAAATTTATTATTAGAAAGGAGTGAAGATGGGCTCTCCAAATTCATCATACTTGTGCAATTGGTGACGGACTACAAGCCTATCCCAGTTGACTGAAACTATTTTCTCGAGGTTATATACTTTATATTATGATATAACATGAAATATAGCTAGGCATTCTAAATGGATACCACATATGCAACTGATGATGGACCTGAAGTCAATGAATAGGACTGACATTGACCTATTTTCTCAAGGTCAAAAACTATGTTAAGTCACATATTAACTGCCAACATACACTCCAAATCTATTTGTTGTGGCTGTGGTTGTCTTTCAGAACAATCTAGTTGTTCCAACAGCCTCAACAGCCCTGCCCCCTGTGCAGACCTTTTGGTCTTTGGTATATGTTGGCATATGTGGGAAGTTGATGTTGGGTCGACATCGGGCCTTACAGACTAGTCTTTTGTGTTAAATGTCGTCATTTTCATCTGATGACGATACAGCTCGCCAATCCACAGTGTACGAGTTGTCACAGCGAAACAGCTCACCAATTACCAATATACAAGTTGTCAGAGCATTTCCATCATAGCTCTAGATTTGTATCTAATACCACTTATGCTGGTGCTAGAGGCCGTGTGGTCATATCATCCAAGTTGCCACATGAACAGGTACAATAAAAGCGTACCTGAGATACAACACATATCACGAATCGTTAGATTCTTGGTATGTGCTTTAGAATAGGTTAACCGGTAGACTATGCTGAGAAGTCATGGCTCTGCCAGTATGTCGGCACCTCTTCCCACTTTATATGTGTTGTAATTCAACAGTAACTTAAATTATGCTGTATAGGCTGAGCTGCTGAAACACCCTCCATTTCCTAGCTCTGACATACTGCATCACTGTCGAAATATGGGTACCATGACAGAGTGATAGATCACAGCCAGTGAAGGTTCCTGATTTACATTGAATGTCATTATTGCCTAAGTAGTATTAGCAGCATTTTACAACAACAACAACAACAATTCGCGGACTTACAGTGAAAAATTATAGTGAAAGGTATTTATTTTTCGTTGTTTGGCATTTTTATTTGCTGTCATTGTTTCAGGTAGAATACAGCAGCCTAATTCATACAATCAGGAATAAGAAGGGGGTAAAAGTATTTATGTTCAAACTTTCATTGGGAATATAAAAGTGGCAATTTGACATTTTATTTTTATTAGATTTTTTAATGTCGGTGGGCCCATGAAACGCAAAATAAAGTTGGTGTTGCCTCACACTGGGTTTTGGCCATTGGTGAAGAAATCCCTTCGCAGAGGCACTGCTATCAGGGATGATTCCTGATTGCTCATCCCCCAGGGGTATGTGCCCTATCCTCTGTCCCATCCTAAAAAAAATTGCCACCACTAATAGGGGTTGTGCCCAAATTGGGGAGATCTAAAGCCCTGTGAGTACCAAATGTGTTACAAAATTATCTGGGGAAATGCTCTTCGCCCGTGTTTCACACGAGCTTTCATTTTGTTTTCAAATATGTTAGGCCGTTTGTAATATGATTTTTCTTAAGATAAACAAAGAAGCATGCTCCACTAGAGTGAGAAATAAAATAGCTAATTCGCACAACTTCGTTTTGGTCTCGCGTAGACTCCCCCAGTCTTGCGCCTCGTGAAACTGACACGTCTGCATGTCTAAGCAATATTTGAATACAGATAATTTCATTGGCTCGTTTAAATGGGGCCGACATTTGACCTCATGCTTTGGGAACAACTTTCGAACTGGATTATCTCCCTCTAGACAGATGGCGCCGTGTGAAATACATGCCGAATCACAGCGAAAATCTAAGGGTAGTGTTTAGCGAAACGTGAAATGCCCTTAGCAATCTAAGATGCCGTTATGTAAGAGGATGTTGATTTTCAGGAAAACAATGTATTGAGGCAAGAAAATAAGGCACTGCGCTCATGCAAGAATTCCATTTTTATACGCTCGTCAAAGAGGAAGACGTATAATCAGGGGGCACAAAGGACAGTTCGGCAAATAGATTTTCCGCGGTATTTCTTATAATTCAAAAGAACCGCCAAGAATTGCTGCTCGTAGTTGGTTACTTCTCTTAACTACGTCAGAAAATTTTAAGGTTGTGGTCTACTGTTTAAATGCCACCTACAGATACAACGATATCTACAGTACTGACTTTTTACATCTTCATTTTATCCAGTCAATTTCTACGTTCCCAGTTCGAAGTGGGAACGTAGAAACTGGCTTGATAAAATGAAGATGACTATTTATTAAACTTACTAAACCTTTCCCATGAAATGCGTGGCTGAAATGGTCATATTTACAAAAAGCGTACTTATCATGAAAATATTATTTGTTTAATTAGCTGTCCCAAAAAAATGTGTTCAGATCTAATGAAAACTGTGACACGGATTCTGAGAATATAAATAAGCAATGATACAGTATTTTCACATTTATGAAAAAATATACAAATTTAGTTATTCCATAGTGAACTGCTATACGTGTAGAATGCTCGCAGAACTGAAATACCCAAATTTTATTAGTTTGATGTACAGGAAGTCCTTAATATCAAAGTCCGGCGAAAGCAGTAAATCGTCTATATCTCTTTTGATGAGACAACGATATAGGCCCTATTAGTACATCTGTCTAGCCAACGGTGTTGGGGTTCGGGAAAACAAGCCTGTTGTTAATGAAAATTCCCTGTCACAGCCAGTAAGGCACGACGGGCCACGCTAAATGACGAACTAATGATTGACCCCCGTTGTAATGCGATACTATAGTCTATCCGTCTGTAACGTTTGTTGTCCGTGCGATATCTCCAGTTCCAAATTATGGATTGGTGCCAAACTTTGAGTAGAACTTCCTCATGGGAAAAGAGGAACCCTATTCATTTTGAAGGCCACTGGCCGAAAATCTGTGAATCGTTGAAAATGGTTATGTTTATGCGGTCCCTATAAGCACAGTTCTGTGGATTGTTATAGCGAAGAAGGAGCCTATTAATTTTTATTTCTCTTCCAAATTTGACCAAATGGTATTATCTGCGTGGTGCGTCCGTTTATCTGTCCATCTTGCTTAACACAATATCTCTTGAATAATTATTGTTCGGCTTTCAAAATCCATATAACAAATTAACTGGTGATGAATCAGAAGCCTGTTGACGATGACTGAGCTTGACCCATTTTACCTAACCTGTACCCATCTGGGTCCTCAATACGCGATAAGACAGACCCTGAGCGCGTGCGTACCCATTTTCAACCTACTTTCCAAGCTCTACCAGGCATCCATTACGTTCTGCTTCGCGCCTCTCCATGTAGCGCTGTAAGGGTCTCACGGACTTTACCGGAGTTGACCCAAGGTCATCTGTTGCCACAGTAAACGAACATGACGACCGTCTAACTGGGCGAATTGATATCAGTCGCTACTCACCGATATGTATTTCCGCAACATATAGTTCTAGGGAAATTTGTCAAAAAGCTGCCTTCAAACTGTGTGAAACTGGCGTTTTGAAATACATTGAATAACTGTTTAGTGTATTTCGAGATAAATATACATTTTGCAATGAGTAAAATAGTCAGATAGAACAGTTCTTGGTTTTACAAGAATCCTGTAAAAAATGGCGAGACCCCTACAGGGGTAAATGCAGCGTAGCGCAAAGCACCCTGGGAGAGGATGCCTACTTTCGTCAACTGTGAGCGGAAATCAACACCACGTGATATCGTCAGCCAATCAGCTAAACTCTATCGGCGTAACCCACCATTTTTGAGTCATGTGTGTTCTACTTCTTCAAAATTACAGATCTACAGTACCTCTTGGATGACTCGGAATTCATATATCTGTATCTTTTGTAGCCCAGAGCAATAATGTTTCAGAATTGGTATGAAAAGTCTGTAATTTATCAGATTTCTCGAGTCTGTTCTCCGCCGGATGAAGACCGAACAGTATACGGTAAAGTGTCGGATGTCGCTCCACGATAATGGAGACACATGCACGATCCGCACACACGATAGAAGTCATCTTCTCTAGCCAAGTCGACGTACATCACGTTGCTCTGTACATTGCCTTGGCATACTTTTCTAGTAAAGTTGGAACGTGAATCCTCATCGATGAGTGGAATGCAGAGACGGCTCGCTGCATCCAATCAGAATGCGCGTTACGTAGCAGTTGACTACCAAGATGGCGGCCCCCACTGAGAACGAGCTGTGTTGAATGTGTGGGGAAATTCTGCCGAAAAAAACCCAGGAGAAGGATTTTCACGGCCACTTTCGGTGTTCTGATCAGTTGATTCAGCTTTTGGGACGCGCTGCACGGTCGAAAGATAACGAATCGCCTTATGAGTGTGGTCGACTTGAAATTGAAGGGGAACAACTCCTGGAGGCAAAAAGTCGCTCATCGTTAACACTTCCGCTAGGTGGCGCAGAGCAATACTCCTCTGCCACCAGCCAAGAATGTCAAGGCAGCGTAGAGAGCTTTGCGATGTAGTTGACTTGGCTGGTGAAGATG
>JAVTVY010010942.1:0-58812 GCA_036873755.1 Hanleya hanleyi | reverse complement strand
GTAGATCGACGAACCAATTCAGCCACATAGGTATCGTCGTCCTCCTCCTCTTCCCGTCGTAATCGATAAACAAAGATATTAATATCGAACAGTGTTTCTACATCATCCAAATTCTTAAAGGGGACTCCACGGAAGTGCCGCTTATCCATGTCTTGATGCTCTAAATACGCTTCCCAATAGCCATCGGTCATTCTGTCACAAGTCTTGGGGTCACACTCGTCCAGATGCACGGCCAAACACCGAAACAAACATTTCCGGTCTTTGTAGGGTCCATTTTTTCCTGCTGTTAATGCATACAGGCCTTGTCGACGAAGCAACCACGAGGGGAGTTGTACAGGAGCACCGATCGGATGATCTCGCATTTTCGTGACGAAAAATGTAACGTTAGTGACCATTTCCACAAGCCATTGTGTATTGGGGCGTTGCAGACGGGCCCACTCCAACGGGTCTAATGTAGTGAGTTGCTCGACCACTGGTTCCAGAGAAATCTCATCCGTGATGGTGAACGGCTGGTCAAACACATACGAATTGTTACTGGGATAGAAATACCGCAGTTGGTCTGTCTGTTTATGCCGTAAGATATAGCCAAATGTGACATTCAACTTATAGGCTGTCACCTGATCTTCGAAAATGTTCTCGGCATATGTAGTGAGATACGTGAGGTCCTCCAGCCGAAAATTGTATAAGTCCAAAAGACGACGATCACGGTGAAAACAATGGCGTATGGTAGGCCAGTGTCGTTGATAAATGCCCCTGACACGTGCATCTTCAGGCAAGACTTCAACCGGAGGTACGGCTGGATCGAAGGGAAAATCTGCTCCACGTCTCATGCTTTTCGTCTCATACAAGCGGATAGGCAAGCAAGGCAGGCAGGCAGGCAGGCAGGCAGGCAGGCAGGGAGACAGGTCAGGTAAGTCAGATTGAATACACCCTCACCCTAAAAATGGACTCCTTTTATAGCCCATTGAACCTCATTTGCATATTTTCAGCGGATCACAGGCCGCCATCTTGAAAAACGACCACCCCTCACACACAAAAAACAAGCCGCCATCTTGAACACGACCACACACACACACACACAAACCCCCCTCTGGAAAACGACCCCAAAGACCTCATTTGCATATTTTCAGGGACAACAAGGCCGCCATCTTGAAACCAACCACCCCTAACCCACAAAAAACAGGCCGCCATCTTGAAAACAGTGGGGAAAAACCCAGAGACCTCATTTGCATATTTTCAGAGGGGACAACAGGCCGCCATCTTGAATCCGACCACCCCTAACCTAGAAAAAACAGGCCGCCATCTTGAAAATAGGCAAATGAGGCGCGAAACAAGTGCAATTGGACGCACCTACAAAAACAAGCCGCCATCTTGAAGCCGACCACCCCTAACCTAGAAAAAACAAGCCGCCATCTTGAAAATATGCAAATGAGGACCGAAACAAGTGCAATGGGCCGCCATCTTGAAACCAACCACCCCTAACCTAGAAAAAACAAGCCGCCATCTTGAATAGTACCAATGCACCCAATGACCTCATTTGCATAAAACTCATTAACATAAACTCACGCATGCGCACACACATAGCCACGCCCACAAAATTATTTCTGCGCATGCGCACTGAACCCAATTGGCCCTTCAATGCGCGCTACCTACTACTGGTGTATATCTTATGGCGATCGGTTAATAACTCGACAATTTATGGCCGATTTCTGCACATGTAAAATTCAAGTCGAAAACCAGCGAAAATGATTTTTATGGGCCTTTTCCGGAAGTAAAAACGCTGATGAAAGAGGCTAAGCACTTGGTAGCAAGCACACACAGTGAGAACAGTTGAGAAAACGAGGTTAATTGTCTATTTGGAATGGTCTATATACGCCGATATAATGTTTGTACCATTTTGGCTGCAAGGGAATGAAGTGGAAAATTCAGCTGCACCCAAAACGGAACAAGTATATTTTATTCATTTTTTACAAAATAATGCAAATATTGTTTAACAACTAACTGTTACGCAATAGCCAGTCTACAGCTGATTCATATGGCGTATATTTTATGGCGATCGGATAATAACTCGACAATTTATGGCCGATTTCTGCACATGTAAAATTCAAGTCGAAAACCAGCGAAAATGTTTTTTATGCCCATTTCCCGGAAGCAAAAACGCTGATGAAACAGGCTAAGCACTTGGTAGCAAGTACACACAGTGAAAACAGTTGAGACAACGAGGTTAATTAGCTATTTAGAATGGTCTATATACGTCGATATAATGTTTGTACCATTTTATCTGCAAGGGAATGGAGTGGAAAATTCAGCTGCACCCAAAGCGGAACAAGATTGTTTCACTTCATTTCCCGGGTGCGAAAAAGAATAGGACCCCATCCGTGTGGTTCCCGGGTGTGAAAAGGAATAGGTCCCAACGTCGTGATAGTCTCACTCCTTGAAGTCTCTAGATGGAACGGTTCAGCTTCTAGAGCGTTAACGTCAACATCGGACGTACGGAGAAGCTGAAGCCAGTATACTCCCCATACTTCGTAACGGGGGGACGGGGTATAAAATTCGACCATAAAATTTACAGAATAATGATCTTTGATAGATTATATTTATTGGCATTGTGACGTCATTAGCAAGTAATATGTTGACTCAGATGTTTGTGGGCTATATGACTTAACCTTCCTACATAACAAGAGCATGCGGAGCCACAAACTAACAGAAAGAGATATCTCATTACGACATTTTGGAGGTACAGAATAAGATTTGAAATTTCTATGATGAAAATTTGACATGAATTTGTCCAGGTAACGGAACTCATTCAGACGTCAGCAATTGGACTCTTCGCACGTCACAGGAGTTTAACATATATCACCAAGGAACATCTCCCCATCCACCCGACAGAACAATTCGCAATAACGTTGGCTGGCGCCCGAAAATTCTTTTGTCTTATCAGAGTTGTCTCCCCGGAGTCATAAAACCTCAGTCAGGGTAACTATTACATCTCTGTACAATTATATCACAAAACTGTAATACGTATATTTAACACAACTTTACATGTCAACTACATTGTATAACTCATTCCAAATATACAAAATTATCTTGTATTCTGTTTAAGTAACACGTCAGGCTATACAACAACGATCACATGCAACACTCGACAAATACATTATACAAACACGGAGAATCATGCCGATGTCTTCATACTCTGCAAATAGAGTGCCGGTATAATATTGACACCGTCGCTAGTATTATATATATTATATAATATATACTGTACAATGTACTTTTATGCAAGGTAAGGTATACTAACTGAAATAGAGCTAATAATTGTATGCGAACAATGGTGTGTTTTTTACCAAATCAATGGAATTATTTAAATTATGTATAATTATGTAAACCAAATTATGTAAACATATGGACCGTCTGTCTTCTAATTTGGTGAAGAAACAAAACGTAGCAAGGCAGTAACAAAACACATTACCGTTAACGGGTGGCTTTAGCCCTGCGAGGTGGCTAGCCTAAAATTTCCAATTAAGAACAATTACAATATCTCCCTTTCCCTTTTCCTCCTTCTCCACTACCTTTCCTGCATTTGCATCTGTCTTTCTCTCACTACTGCCTGAAGCCACAAACTTACAACAACGGATATCTTCTTGTGGCTAGAGATTACCTAGCCCTTCCCCCAAGCGCGAAAACACTGTTTTGGGGACGGACGTTATAATTAAGTTCAACACCTGCACATAAACCATTAATAATATGCATACTAGCAGTATGCACTACTCCCTCGATAGAAGTGAGTAACATGTAAGTTTTATTTCTCCATCAGCCACAAGAACGCGGCTTTTCCCATGATCCATTTAACATCTTTAAAGGATAAGACTGATGGTGCTCAACGATTATCTGGACCGCACTGCCTTACCAGACCAGATTTTCTAAAGGCTAGCGTGCTACAATGAAGGAATAAAAAGTATGTCATCAAGGTTTCGCAAAATTTCTACTGTACAGTAATCATACTTGACAAAATTAAGGAAGAAGGAATTTAGTTGATGATGGTATTTTTTGTAATTATCTTTGCAATATTATTCCGTTACTTGTATTTTGATTGTATATGACCAATAAAAGCATGCATCGGTGTATTTTTGTTGTCATACTCACGTTTAAGCTGTGCGGTACACGGTACGGTCTACAAAACTTGAAATATATCAGTTTGAGTCGAAATATAAATATATATGAGTACTGCATAAGCAAAGTGATGGAAAGAAGATATGAAATCACTGAATATAAAGAAAACAAAGTATATTATCATTAAGCCAAATAGCCGAAAGCGATAATATCAAATTAGCTATTTCTGGACATCAAATTGAACGTGTCAGTAAATTTAAGTTATTGGGCGTCTTTTTTAACGAGGAACTAAACTGGAAATCACAAATAAACTATATCTGTAATAAAATTTCACGAAATATCGGAATTGTTAATTACTTAAGAAATTCATAAATAAGAAAACATTATACATATTATACTACTCAATGATATTCCCTTATTTGTCTTACTGTAACCTTCTCTGGGGAATACATATATAACTCATTTGAATCCACTAATCATGTTGCAGAAACGAGCATTGCTAGTGATAACTTTATCTAAAAAGCTAGACCATACATTACCATTATTTATAAAATTGAAAATTCTACAGCTACCCAAATTAAATATGTACGCATGTCTGTTGATGGTGCATAAATTTATGTACCACCCAGAATTACTACCAATAAGCTTCCAAAATTACTTTACGAAACAATCAGCCAAAATTTGAACCTCTACCGACCCATCTATAAATCAAACTTGTCATATTATACAACAAAAACTAGAGGACCTCGCTAGTGGAATAAACTACCTTCTCTGATCAAATGTATCGCATGCACCTCTTTATTAAAATCCAAACTAAAAACATATCCACTAAAAACAATTCTGAACCCCATTATCGCAATTAAGGCTGTAAAGGTAAAATTATTTCTTAAAAAGTCAATAGAGAGCTAATATTATTCACTAATCACCATATATTATAAAGTAAATTAGAAATGTGTATTATATACTATAGTACTATATTTACCATACACAAAGGCAGTTTATACTGTGATCATTTAGTCTATATATATATATGCTACCCACTTGTCCTACAGGGATCGAACAAGCTCCCTGCGGTTTTATTTCCGTCAATCACTTTATTGCGTTGCATGTAGATTATATTGTTTGCTCATATTTTGTAATAATTGATACCATAACTTTTGTATATACATATTCATTTGATTGGTGAATAAAAATTCAATTCAAAGATGCATTTTATGGATGCTTACCTTAGACCGACAGGCAGAGACAGAGTTGGAGAGGGCGTTGCCTGTGGCGTTTCCACCGAGCCTGAAAGAAAAGAAATCATTAGTTTCACCATGATTTTGTTATTTGATACTTCGTAAATGCGAAACTGTTGAATGCTAGTTATCTGTTTATTATTTTTGCAAAACTATCACTTTTCTTACCTGTTGGGGTGGACGGTAGTGCCTGGCTTCGCTCTGTCTGATCCCCCAGGATGGTTTCATAGGAATGCTAGAGTGATGGAATAAAAAAGTGTCACCAAGGTTTCACATTTTCTACTGTACGGTGACGAAAAATGTATATCACGAATCGGTGTGTTATATTTTGATTGTATATCAATGCATCGGTGTATTTTTGCTGTCATACTCACCTCTATGATGACAGGGATACTGTAACCTCTACAACAGATGAAATGTACCAGTTTGAGTCGAAATACGAATACATTAGTAATACAGGCATAGATTACATGATATCAAATGCACAATCTTTTACTGTGAACGGAGTGGTTATATCCTGAATTTTGGGGAGAATTGGTTGGATATTAACACCAGGGGAGCAAAAAAAGGAAAGGTCCAAGATAAGTGATCTTTAAGTAATAGATTTGGCCGGGGTTTATTTCTGAGTGTTATTCCCCTTTGGCGCTAACATTGAACAGATGTCACTAGAAAATTTGGCCGGGGTTTATTTCTGAGTGTTATTCCCCTTTGGCGCTAACATTGAACAGATGTCACTAGATTTCGTAGCGCCATCTTTTCATTCCTAACCCTAACCTAACATTGGCAACGTTGCTTAAGACATATATTGTTATGCAACACAAAAAGGCATTTTGGTTTAAAAACCATGTTCAAAGTGGGGTTTAGACACGTTTTTGGTGTATATAGATAGAAGAGTCGCGCGTCTATTGGGAGACAATAAAAACCATCCTAAACCTTGCGTAGTTTTCGACGCACACACGAAAAACCAATAATTGGCAATGTTACTTGAGACGTCCAGGGCTTGAGCAAAAATGCCTTAAATCGGTATATATGTATCAGTTTGAATCGAAATATAAATACATTAGTAATACAGGCATAGATGACATGATACCAAATGCACTTTATGGATGCTTAACTTGAACTCACGTTCGAATTGGGCATGGCAGGGGACGATGGCGGTGGGGACGGCGCGTCAAGAGGGGTGTCGGTTTGGACTCTTGTGCTGAAAAAGGAGAACATAAATTGGTAAAATAAACGCACACGAAGATAAAACATCTATCCACATTATACCGGAATATATATAAAAAATGCTCATAACACGATGTATGGTCTTACGTCGCATAATCTGGCCAGTAATATACCCCTCTTTTGACGTCAATAATTTCCGTTTGTGCTTTTTTTCTTCCCCATCTCGCCATGGTCCCCTACCACGCCTCCTGGTCCGTGGGCTCAACACTCTCACGTTCTTCTTTATTACAGCAATTGCCCATTCTGCAATGGAGAATATTATACATAAAAACAAGTATGTCAAAATATCAAAATTATAGAACTGGCGGTTGCGGTTGTGTAATCTTGAGCTTAATGATGGTTTCTGAAACTGACTTCGGATTTCTTTTCAGCGAAATCGCTACAGTTCAGAAATGACCTCATGAGGTCAAACCACAGTCAATCTTAAAAGTTGAAATACGGCAAATTTTAGATATAACTTACTATATCTAGAACTTGGGAATAATTAGCTGAATAAAAGTTACTGTACTTTCAACAGCACACTCGGGATGCAGGCAAAGTCTAGAGACACGTCGACATGAAATAAAAAAAATCAATGCGGTCTGGCATCAACAACTAGTTTTTTTTACTGTATTTAATTTGCAAAATACCTTATTTTCAATCATTAAAGCACCATATTGTTAAAGTAAACTATGACTGTTGTGAAACGTATCACCCTAGCTGTACCAAAATGTCTTGGGGACGATCACAATTGAAGGTGGGATAACAAAAATAGATAATTTAAACTAGGTCAGTGGATCAATTATTGAATCAACGTAACAATCAAACATAATGTCACATAGAAATATGCCCGCACTAAAGCTTAAAGAAACTTTACAGGTCTCGGGTGCACAGTAACGGAAATTGGGTCATTGGACATTTTGTCGCATGAAACGGTGGAACTAGGTCAAACTCGAAGTCAGGGTCAAAGTGTGTGTGATATTCTAGAAGGGCAGATTCAGCGTTTTCCTCATGTAAAATTTAAAAGTGATCGGTCGTTTTGGAATTGTGATGTTGTTGTTGCCGTTCAGAACAGTCATTTTGCGTTTTCATCGAAATTTCAAAATGTACATTGTTTCTACATCAATAATTAATGTACGATGATGAACGGTTTGTTTATACACTCGAACGCTCCAAAAAACCCGGTAAAGAAAGACCAAAAACTTACCTTTACAATCTATTTTACGGAGCTCCCCAATACACGACTTGTGCTTCTGGTGGTTCTCTATGCACTGAATTCAAATGGCCAGTCTGGTCTATCTAAACTTGTGCTGGTTTCTAGAAACCATCTCATGCGATAGATAAGGTACCAAGGAAAAGATTTTGGTATACTTTCCATTTATGATTTTGTGTCAAACTCGAGCCTTTCGCGTTAATTGAAACTTTTCAGTGGAACCAAGATGGCGCTCAAGTTCCCGCCTAAAAGTTAAAAACGCGGGAACTTTTAAATGTCGAATTTAACCCTTAATATTTGACATATCCAATTGGACTTCTGATATGTGATGCCCGCAAAACCAGAGGTTGGACGTATGGCCTCTACGGCCTGCGTAGGATACTACTTCCGGTTTAAACATAGCGATTCAGTTCTCCGAAAGTATGTTGCTAATCGCCAATATGAGACTACAGGCAAAGTCTAGAGACACCTCTTCACGAAATAGGAAAAATTCAATGCGGTCTGACCTATACAACTATTTTTTTTATAAATTTTACTTCATTTAGTTGACAAAATACCTTATTTTCAGTCATCCAATTTGGCCCTTCCTTCTTGGCTCTTTGACTTTGAACAGAAATATTTCCAGTAGGCTGGCCATTTTTTCACACCTGATTCTTCCCAAACATAATGATTATACCCTGATATTTGAAAAGAATTGGTACGATATTAACGCCATCAGAGCAAATAAAAATAGGTCAAATTTTAAGAGTGAAAATATGCATCTTAAGTTGATATAGATAAATGGAATTGAGTCAGAGAAATAATATAAAATTCAGCAAAATCATTTACTGTGAATGATCTCCACCCAATTTAAAACTAGTGTGCCAAATTTGGGGAGTATTGAAGCAGAAATGGCTTCCCTACAGTCAAATATATAGTTTAAATTGGCTCTAATGCATGTGTTTTGAGCAGAATAAAGGTAGATAGATGAAAAAAGATATTAAATAGAAATATGGCAACTAGGTATGCCATTGTTTCACACCTGATTGAACCCTATCAGAGTGATTGTGTCCTGAAGTGTGGGCAGAATAGCTTGGATACTAACTTCAGCAGAGCGAAAATGATACGACCAGATTGTAGGACTGAAAATAGCCACCTTCTTTTAAGTCGATATAAATAAATTAAATTGAGTCGGATAAACAATACAAAATTCAGCAAAATCATTTACTGTGAATGATCTACACCCAATTTAAAACTAGTGTGTCAAATTTGGGGAGGATTGAAGCAGAATTGGCTTCTCTACAATCAAATATATAGTTTAAATTGGCTCTAATACATGTGTTTTTAGCAGAATAAAGGTAGATAGATGAAAAAGATATTAAATAGAAATATGGCAAGTAGGTATGCCATTTTTGCACACCTGATTGAACCTTATCAGTAATTATGTCCTGAATTTTGGAGAGAATTGCTTGGATATTGACATCAGCAGAGCAAAAATGCTATGGCCATATTGTAGTACTGAAAATAGTCATTTTCTTTTAATTTGACATAGATAAATGGAATTGAGTAAGAGAAATAATATAAAATTCAGCAAAATCATTTACTGTGAATGATCTACACCCAATTTAAAATTAGTGTGCCAAATTTGGAGAGGATTAAAGCAGAATTAGCTTCTCTACAGTCAAATATATAGTTTAAATTGGCTCTAATACATGTGTTTTGAGCAGAATAATGGTAGATAGATGAAAAAAGATATTAAATAGAAATATGGCAACTAGATATGCCATTGTTTCACACCTGATTAGACCCTATCAAAGTGATTGTGTCCTGAAGTGTGGGGAGAACAGCTTGGATACTAACTTCAGCAGAGCGAAAATGATACGGCCAGATTGTAGGACTGAAAATAGCCAATTTCTTTTAAGTCGATATAGATAAATTACATTGAGTCAGAGAAACAATACAAAATTCAGCAAAATCATTTACTGTGAATGATCTACACCCAATTTAAAACTAGTGTGCCAAATTTGGGGAGGATTGAAGCAAAATTGGCTTCTCTACAGTCAAATATATAGTTTAAATTGGCTCTAATAGATGTGTTTTGAGCAAAATAAAGGTAGATAGATGAAAAAGATATTAAATAGAAATATGGCAAGTAGGTATGCCATTTTTGCACACCCGATTGAACCCTATGAGAGTGATTATGTCCTGAATTTTGGGTAGAATTGCTTGGATACTAACATCAGCAGAGAAAAAATAATATGGCCAGATTGAAATACTTTTGACCGCGGTTGAAATCCCCATACGATATGGAGCGATTTCATTGGTCGGTTTGGGAGAAGAAGAGTGAGTGAGGGGGATTTAACGTCGTTTTCAACATTGTTTCAGTCATATCACGACGGTGCCTACATGTGCCAGAGCACGAGAGTGTCCACAGTTGCTATTATTCTGGACACTGATCAGAGTCAGCCTAAGTCCCAAATAGAATGTTGGGGCATTATATCCCCTATAGCTGGTGACAAGGGCGATAATTCCGTCTGCTATGCCAAGATTTGCGATAGATTCGGGGTTTCGTGAGACGATTTTGGCCTTCGTTGATTCGATTATAATTCAATCAGTTTTTCATATATCAGACCGAACTTTATATTTACAGAATCGCACAGTCCTCAGGATGAACATAATATTCAGTTTCAGGTGATATTCCCCTTACAGTTGGAGAAATAGAATGCATAATAAAGTGACAGAAAAACAAATTTCGTAAGCGTTTTTTGTTAGTTATAGCGCCTTTCATCTCTAGAATCGGTCCGTATCTCTCGCATTTTGTTCTCCATGGCAACAAATTTAGTATGTATTTATTCTGCAAGAACCAGGCTAGGTGCCAAACAGAATTTTGGGGCATTATATCCTCTACAGCTGGTGACAAGTGCGATAATTGCGCCTGCTATGCCAAGAATTGCGATAAACTCAACCTTTCGGGAGCCGATTTTGGCCTTCGTTCAATCAGTTTTTCATATATCAGACTGAACTTTATATTTGCAGAATCGCACAGTCCTCAGGATGAACATAATAACAAAAAATGATATAGTACCATCTAAATGCACTGTCGCAAATTTTGACCTGGGGTCGGAGGCCAAGATTGGGGGCATGGGTCAAGACAGATGTCATGGGGTCATCACCTACCAAAAGGTCAATGTCTTCTGTTCAGTGTTTAGGACATTCCGACTAGGTCAAGCTCCATCCAAATTGATCGGCGGTCGATTTGGAGGTCAAGATTGAGTTCAAGGTCAATTCTGACATCGGATTTGTGATCAGCGACCTTATAATTACTTAAAGAGCAAGTTTTTTGAAATGCCCTATTAATCCAAACAATTCTCCCCAAAATTCTGGTCAAATCCGCGAAACTAGTTTCGACCCAAAATTTTCGCTGGGGGTCGGGGTCAGGCGTTTCGTGAAGTCATAGTTAAATCTTTACATAATACATGTTTGAGGGTCGTTAGCCGCCACATGGCATTGCCCGATCGTGCGACTGGGGCGCCACCCTGAAACGATCGTAAAGAAAACCGGACCTTTTAAAAATATATACAAAATGTTTACAAAATAAACTAGGTCCTGAACATTTCATTGTATAAAAACATTACTATAATTGGTCATTGAAATATAATCAAAAGCCTTTCCTTTTCTGGTTTTTTAAATATTTTTTTGGCGAAAAGGCAATAGATTTTTTTACACAATTTCAGTCATTAAGATAAATCAAATATGAATTAAATATAAATTACTACACGAACACACATTGAAATTTAAAAAATATATATATATGTACAACCCCTGTCAGGGAATCCCGCATCCTGAAGAAGGAGAGATTAACATAAATTAAAAAAAATGGCAGGGGATTGATTAAAATAAAAACAAAGTGAATTAAATATAAATTAAAACACGAACAATCATTGAAAATTAATTAAAAAATATATATGTACAACCGCTGTCAGAGAATTCTACATCCTGACATGGGAATGATTAAAAAGATGAATTAAATATAAATTGAACATAACTTAATGTATGAATAATCAGGCAGTAAACACTATTACATAAAAATTAGGAGAATTATAATTATAATTAATTAATCAATCACAAGACTTTGCTGTTTTATTTTATTTTATTTTTTTTTTGAGGGAAAGCCAATCACCAGATTAAAGTAAACATTTGGCTTTTTTGGGGGCAGGGGAGGGGGTGAAGACGGGGGAGAATGGGGCGGCATCGGGGGGGGGTGGGAAGGCCGCCTTGGGGGCACTGGGAGAGGCGGATCAAGAGGGGGGTGGGAAGGCCTCCTTGGGGGCTTTGGGGGAGGCGTATCAAGAGGGGGGTGGGAAGGCCGCCTTGGGGGCACTGGGGGAGGCGGATCAAGAGGGGGGTGGGAAGGCCTCCTTGGGGGCACTGCGGGAGGCAGATCAAGAGGCAGTGGGGGAGGTTCCTCATAAACCGTCCCCATTCTTGACGAAACGGTCATTCGCACCGCCCGAAGGCGCGCCTGAAATCTTCTTTTACTCTTGTTGCTCCACTCGGACATTTTGCTATTGAAAAGTCACCCAGTTTGCCTATCTCTAAGCTAGGGTACATCAGTTTTTGATGTCGTCGACTGCCAATTTTATGCCTGACTGAGAAATTTTCTTCAGGAAGTAGAACAAGTACATCGTTTTTCTCAAAAGAAATCCATGTCTTGGCCAATTGTAAAACGAATAACATCAAACACGATAAAATTTCACCCTTTTTTTAGAAAACGGCAATTTTTTTATTGTTTTTTTTGCCAACGAAACAAAGCTAAAAATTGGATGCAGAATAAAGGGAAAGAAAATCAAATTTCGTAAGCGTTTTTTTGTTAGTTATAGCCCCTTTCATCTCTAGAATCGGTCCGTGTCTCTCTCATTTTGTACTGCATGGCAACAATTTTGGTATGTATTTATTCTACAAGAGCCAGGCTAAGTCCCAAATAGAATTTTGGGGCATTATATCCCCTATAGCTGGTGGCAAGGGCGAAAATTCCGTCTGCTGTGCCAAGAATTGCGATAAATTCGGCCTTTCGGGAGCCGCGTTTGACCTTCCTTGAATCGATTGTAATTCAGTCAGTTTTCCATATATCAGACTTAACTTTATATTTTCAGAATCGCACAGTACTGTGGACGAAAATATTATTCACTTCGAGGTGATATTCACCTTAATGGTGGAGAAATTGAATGCATAATTAAGTGACAGAAAAGCAAATTTCGTAAGCGTTTTTTTGTTAGTTACAGCGCCTTTCATCTCAAGAATCGGTCCGTATCTCTCGCATTTTGTTCTCCATGGCAACAAATTTAGTATGTATTTATTCTCCAAGAACCAGGCTAGGTGCCAAACAGAATTTTGGGGCATTATATCCTGAACAGCTGGTGACAAGTGCGATAATTGCGTCTGCTATGCCAAGAATTGCGATAAACTCGGCCTTTCGGGAGCCGATTTTGGCCTTCGTTGAATCGATTATAGTTCGATCAGTTTTTCATATATCAGACTGAATGTTATATTTACAGAATCGCACAGTCCTCAGGATGAACATAACATTCGATTTGAGGTGATATTCCTCTTACTGGTGGAGAAATTGGATACAGAATAAAGGGAAAGAAAATCAAATTTCGTAAGCGTTTTTTTGTTAGTTATAGCCCCTTTCATCTCTAGGATCGGTCCGTATCTCTCTCATTTTTGTACTGCATGGCAACAAATTTGGTATGTATTTATTCTCCAAGAGCCAGGCTAAGTCCCAAATAGAATGTTGGGGCATTATATCCCCTATAGCTGGTGACAAGGGCGATAATTCCGTCTGCTATGCCAAGATTTGGGATAGATTCGGGATTTCCTAAGACGATTTTGGCCTTCGTTGAATCGATTATAATTCAATCAGTTTTTTATATATCAGACCGAACTTTATATTTACAGAATCGCACAGTCCTCAGGATGAACATAATATTCAGTTTCAGGTGATATTCCCCTTACTGGTGGAGAAATTGGATGCAGAATAAAGGGGAAACAAATCAAATTTCGTAAGCGTTTTTTTGTTAGTCATAGCCCCTTTCATCTCTAGAATCGGTCCGTGTCTCTCTCATTTTGTACTGTATGGCAACAATTTTGGTATGTATTTATTCTACAAGAGCCAGGCTAAGTCCCAAATAGAATTTTGGGGCATTATATCCCCTATAGCTGGTGACAAGGGCGAAAATTCCGTCTGCTATGCCAAGAATTGCGATAAATTCGGCCTTTCGGGAGCCGCGTTTGACCTTCCTTGGATCGATTGTAATTCAGTCAGTTTTCCATATATCAGACTGAACTTTATATTTTCAGAATCGCACAGTCCTATGGATGAAAATATTATTCACTTCGAGGTGATATTCACCTTAATGGTGGAGAAATTGAATGCATAATAAAGTGACAGAAAAGCAAATTTCGTAAGCGTTTTTTAGCTCATCTGGGCCGAAGGCCCGATGGGCTTATGTCATGGCCTGACTGTCCGTCGTCCGTCGTGCGTCGTGCGTCGTCCGTTGTGCGTTGTGCGTCGTCCGTTGTGCGTAAACATCTTCTCTGAAACCGCTTGGCCGATTAAGCTGAAACTTGGCATGCATGTTCCTCCCAATGAGTACACCAGAATTTGTTCATGCCGTGTCGATACGATTTTAAATATGGCCGCCATGGCGGCCATCTTGAATTTGCCATTGAAACATTGTTATCACGATTTCTCAGGAACTGCTGCATAGATCTTTCTCAAATGTGGTACACAGGTTCCCCTTGGGGTCTAGTTGTGCAAGATACCTGTTGTGGTCTGATTCACAAATCCAATATGGCCACCAGGCGGCCATCTTGGATTTCCCCATGAAACATTGTTATTGCAATTTCTTAGGAACTACTTTGTGGATCTTCCTCAAATTTGGTACACAGGTTCCCCTTGGGGTCTAGTTGTGCAAGATACCTTTTCTGCTCTGATTCGAACATCCAATATGGCCACCAGGCGGCCATCTTGGATTTCCATATGAAACTTCGTTATCGTGATTTATGAGGAAGTACTGCATGGATCTTTCTCAAATTTGATACACAGGTTCCCCTTAGTGTCTGGTTGTGCAAGATACTTTTGTGGTCTGATTCAGAAATCCAATATGGCCACCAGGCGGCCATCTTGGATTTCGAGATGAAACATTGTTATCTCGATTTCTCAGGAAGTACTGCATGGATCTTTCTCAAATTTGGTACAGAGGTTCCCCTTGGGGTCTATAGTTGTGCAAGATACAATTTGTGGTCTAATTGAAAAATCCAATATGGCCACAAGGCGGCCATCTTGAATTTGCCAGTGAAATCTTGTCATCATTATTTTTCGTTAACTACTGCATGGATCTTTCTCAAATTTGGTACACAGGTTCCTCTTGGGGGTCTAGTTGTGCAAGATACCTTTTCTGCTCTGATTCGAACATCCAATATGGCCACCAGGCGGCCATCTTGGATTTCCCTATGAAACTTCGGTATCGTGATTTATCAGGAAGAACCGCATGGATCTTTCTCAAATTTGATACACCGGTTCCCCTTGGGGTCTAGTTGCGCAAGATACAATTTGCGGTCTGATTGAAAAATCCAATATGACCACCAGGCGGCCATCTTGGATTTCCAGATGAAACATTATCGCGATTTCTCAGGAACTACTGCATGGATCGTTCTCAAATTTGGTACAGAGGTTCCCCTTGGGGTCTAGTTGCGCAAGATACAATTTGTAGTCTGATTGAAAAATCCAATATGGCCACCAGGCGGCCATCTTGGATTTCCAGATGAAACATTGTTATCGTGATTTCTCAGGTCACTACTCAATTTTGGTACAGAGGTTGCCCTTGGGGTCTAGATGTGCAGGATACCATATATGGTCTGATTGAAAAATCCGATATGGCCACCAGGTGGCCATCTTGGATTTCCCCATGAAATTTTGCTATCGTGAATTCTTAGGATATTACTGCATGGATGTTGATACACAGATTCCCCTTGTGGTCCAGTTGTGCAAGATACCTTTTTTTGGTTCATTTCGAAAATCCAATATTGCCACATCTTGAATTTCCCATGAAACTTTATCATAAAATCTCAGGAAATAACTGCATGGATCATGGATTGTTCAGGGGGGACAACACAAGTTAGAAACTCATCTATTGCAGTTCTTTAGTAAAAATTTCTCACAGCTACTTTCTCCAGTTACAGACAGATGATCTACAGTGCCGTGGCACTATCTTTTACATCTTCGCAGACAGATGGGGTATGTCTTGGTTAGGCCATACCTCACCAGAAATGTCCTGTTACATCTCATTGCCATCGTAACAACCCAGTCGCACATATTTCGTACTCGACATGTCTCCCCCTGGTGCATATACCCACAAAATATTGGAATCGTAGCTAAGGTTAAAAACTGTCCAATGTACTGTTCGGACACGAAGTGGACAGACGGACGAACGACTGCAATCACATAATAAAAATTGGTTCTGGTTATTGCTTATACAGCTTACTGACAATCACACATTATATTTTGGTATAATTGCCTTTATTCCGTGACCTTCAATTACAATCATGAATTTGCAGCTTGACCTGTGAAATCGACTATGTTGCCATTTTGTTCAGGGGAGACAACGCAAGTTAGAAACTCATCTATTGCAGTTCTTCAGTAAAAATTTCTTGCAGCCACTTTCTCCAGTTATAGCCAGATGAGCGCTACAGTGCCGTGGCACTATCTTTTGTTAGTTACGGCGCCTTTCATCTCTAGAATCGGTCCGTATCTCTCGCATTTTGTTCTCCATGGCAACAAATTTAGTATGTATTTATTCTGCAAGAACCAGGCTAGGTGCCAAGCAGAATTTTGGGGCATTATATCCTGTACAGCTGGTGACAAGGGCGATAATTGCGTCTGCTATGCCAAGAATTGCGATAAATTCGGCCTTTCGGGAGCCGATTTTGGCCTTCGTTGAATCGATTATAGTTCGATCAGTTTTTCATATATCAGACTGAACGTTATATTTACAGAGTCCTCAAGATGAACATAATATTCGATTTGAGGTGATATTCCCCATACTGGTGGAGAAATTGGATACAGAATAAAGGGAAAGAAAATCAAATTTCGTAAGCGTTTTTTTGTTAGTTATAGTCCCTTTCACCTCTAGGATCGGTCCGTATCTCTCTCATTTTTGACGCCACAATTTAACATTAAGAAATTTTGCACTGAATTTGGCTTGCGCCCTGCAGATATGGCGAAATAACCGAGGCATGTTGAAAATCGTCTGACTGAATGGAATTAGTGTTAGGGTAAGCCTGGTCTCATTGAGTCGAGCTGCTCACAGTATCAAACGTCCACTTTAGGGGCCGAGAACAATGCCTGACTCAAAGTTTTATCTTGTAACCTTATAAAGTCTGCTTTATTTTCTTTTCATATTCTTTTGTTTCAGCAAAATGCGATTCCAAAAACACCAAACACGACATATTTTGATGATAAGTAACCAAAATAATAAAAAATTCCAATAATTAAAATTGAACCCAGGATAATGTACTCGCTTTAGGGTTTCGCGTTCCACCCGTTTTCAGTCTACAACTCTATAATTTGGTAGACTAATCGAACTACTTTAGGGCTTTCATCTTTGAAAATCTGGAAACGTTTCGTCTTAAACTTTTTTTTGGACAAAATTTTTAAATCATGGATATTTTTCCCATATATGTATAACACGATATTTTGGTCGAAAACTTTTTGGTCTCTAATTTTACTGGTGTGGAGGGAAAACGAAGTTACTTCGCGAATTGGAATGGTCCATAAGCCGATATAACAACCGTTTCGGTGCAAGGGAATGAAGTGAAAAATTCAGCTGCACCCAAAACGGAACAAGTCTATTTTCTTCCAAACTAAAGTCAATATTTTCTAACAACTACAGCTCGCTTGCAGGTAATTCATATGCTATACAGTTTATTGCGATTGGATGATCACTTCAAAAGTGATGGCCGAGCTCTCACCCGGTAAAATACAAGTCGAAACTGTTTTCTATGTCCCAGTCCTGGAGGCAAAAGCGCTATTTTATGCCCCTTTCCTTGGGGGCTTTGGGGGAGGCATATCAAGAGGGGGGTGGGAAGGCCGCCTTGGGGGCACTGGGAGAGGCGGATCAAGAGGGGGATGGGAAGGCCTCCTGGGGGGCACTGGGGGAGGCGGATCAAGAGGCAGTGGGGGAGGTTCCTCATAAACCGTCCCCATTCTTGACGAAACGGTCATTCGCACCGCCCGAAGGCGCGCCTGAAATCTTCTTTTACTCTTATTGCTCCACTCGGACATTTTGCTATTGAAAAGTCACCCAGTTTGCCTATCTCTAAGCTAGGGTATATCAGTTTTTGATGTCGTCGACTGCCAATTTTATGCCTGACTGAGAAATTTTCTTCAGGAAGTAGAAATAAGTAATATCGTTTTCTCAAAGAATCCATGCCTTGGCCACTGTAAACGAAACACCAAACACGATAAAATTCCCCCACCCTTTTTTAGAATACGGCAATTTTTTTATTGTTTTTTCTGCTATTATGCGTTTTGAATTTGTCACTTGCGTTGCCGCCTCTGCTCCGGATAATATCAACATGGTTATGTCATACATCACCTTCCAAAAAGCTCTAAGAGAGAGCTTGTTCGCGAATGCTAAGCTGTTTTCTAACTCTTGGCGTGCAAAAGAATGGTTACCCGACATTCAACAAGTGCTTCATGCGTTTCGATCGCGTTTCTTATGGCCATTGGTGTACCTGCAATTTTCGAGTGAGCGATATCTCCAAAAGTTTCATATGGTTATCGTTGAAAATTACGCAATAGATACGTCAAATCTGTCTGTCCTTTTTGCCAACGAGACAACACTAACCATTCGTATTGAAATGATTAATAGCCCAAAAACATATGACGTCCATTTACAACAAAACCGTTATCTGGCATATTTTGGACGTCGCTGATCTTTGCGCAATATCTCCAAAAGTTTCAGAGGGTTATCTTTGAAATTTACGCGGTAGATATGTCTCATCTGTCTGTCCTTTGTGCTAACGAGACAACACTAACCCTTCGTATTGAAATGAATAATAGCCCAAAAACGTATGACTTCCAACCGTCCATTTACGACAAAACCGTTATCTGGCATAATTTGGATGTATATAATAATTAACAATATTTCACCGTAATTTCGCTAATTACAACCGAAATCTGTCGTGTTTGGTCTTTTTGGAATCGCAATTTGCTGAAACAAAAGAAACTGAAAAGAAAAGACTGACTTTATATGGTTCCAAGATAAAACTTTGAGTCAGATAGCTCGAGTCAATGAGCCCAGGGTTTCAACAGTACTTCACCACATGAAATATGGATAATCAATTCTTTTGCATCGTCTGCGAGAATCGCTTCTGTATGGCATCACCGCCATTCGTTATGGCCTGCGGGCACAGAATGTGCCTGCAGTGCATAAGGCACTACATATTGGCGATGATGCCATACATGAGATCACCACATTACGCAGCAGGACGGGTTGCATGCTGCATTTGCTGGCCCAGCTGGCATAGGTGGTGCCAGCTGCAACCCTACAGCATGTAGCCTTTCCTGCTGTGGAAAATTAATTCTAACCTCACACTTTAATTCTACTTTGGTAATTATTTTTGTTGATTATTCGGCAGTGATTGGCCACTAAATTAAATCGTCCAAATTAATTCAAAATTATATTTTCGGGTAGTGATTTACCCGCCAGTCCTTAATTGACTGCAGTTTGTTTTACTGTCAGGTTGAGGGCCTCCTCGTGGCGACAGTTGGGCAACAGTCCGTGTACTGGCTAACCTTCAAAATTCAGCTGCACCCAAAACGGAACAAGTATATTTTCTTCATTTTTTCCAAAATAATGCAAATATTTTTTAACAACTAACTGTTACGCAATAGCCAGACTACAGGTGATTCATATGGTGTATATTTTATGGCGATCGGATAATAATTCGACAATTTATGGCCGATTTCTGCACATGTAAAATTCAAGTCGAAAATCAGCGAAACTGCTTTTTATGACCATTTCCCGGAAGCAAAAACGCGGATGAAAGAGGCTAAGCACTTGGTAGCAAGCACACAGTGAAAACAGTTGAGAAAACGAGGTTAATTAGCGATTTGGAATGGTCTATACGTCGATATATCCTCTGCACCATTTTCGATGCAAGGGAATGGAGTGAAAAATTCAGCTGTACCCAAAACGGAACAAGTTTATTTTCTTCATTCCTTCCAAACTCAAGCCAAATTTTTGCCAATTATCTTTTACGCAATAGCCAGACTACAGGTGATTCATATGGTGTATATTTTATGGCGATCGGATAATAACTCGACAATTTATGGGCGATTTCTGCACATGTAAAATTCAACTCGAAAACCTGCGAAAATGTTTTTATGCGCCTTTTCCGAGAGCAAAAACGCCGATGAAAGAGGCTAAGCACTTGGTAGCAAGCACACACAGTGAAAACAGTTGAGAAAACGAGGTTAATTAGCGATTTGGAATGGTCTATACGTCGATATAAGCTCTGCACCATTTTCGCTGCAAGGGAATGGAGTGAAAAATTCAGCTGCACCCAAAACGGAACAAATCTATTTTCTTCATTCCTTCCAAACTAAAGCCAATATTTTTGACAATTAACTTTCACGCAATAGTCAGACTACAGGTGATTAATATGGTGTATATTTTATGGCGATCAGATAATAACTCGACAATTTATGCCCGATTTCTGCACATGTAAAATTCAAGTCGAAAACCAGCGAAAATGTTTTTTATGCCCATTTCCCGGAAGCAGAAACGCTGATGAAACAGGCTAAGTACTTGATAGCAAGTACACACAGTGAAAACAGTTGAGACAACGAGGTTAACTAGCTATTTAGAATGGTCTATTTACGTCGATATAATGTTTGTACCATTTTGGCTGCAAGGGAATGGAGTGGAAAATTCAGCGGCACCCAAACGGAACAAGATTCTTTTCTTCATTTCTTCCAAACTAAAGCCAATATTTTTGCCAATTAACTTTTACTCAATAGCCAGACTACAGGTGATTCAAATCGTGTATATTTTATGGCGATCGGATAATAACTCGACAATTTATGGCCGATTTTTGCACATGTGAAATTCAAGTCGAAAACCAGCGAAAATGTTTTTCATGCCCCTTTCCTGTTTTCTTGTTAGTTATAGCGCATTTCATCTCTAGAATCGGTCCCTATCTATCCAATTTTGTAGTCTCTGGCAACAAATTTGGCATGTATTTATTCTGTAAGAACCAGTCTAAGTATCAAACAGAATTTTGTCCCATTATATCCCCTATAGCTGGTGACGAGCGATAATTCCGTCTGCTATGCCAAGAATTGCGATAAATTCGGCCTTTTCAGAGCCGATTTTGGCCTTCCTTGAATCGATTATAATTCTATCAGTTTTCCATATATCCACATTTTGAAAGATGAAAGCCCTAAAGTAGTTCTAATAATGTGCCAAATTACAGAGCTGTAGACTGAAAGCGGGCGGAACGCGAAACCCTAAAGTGAGTATATATATATAATCCTGCGTTAAATTTTAATTATTGGATTTTTTTATTATTTTGGTTACATATTGTCAAAACATGTCGTGTTTGGTGTTTTTGGAATCGCATTTTGCAGAAACAAAAGAAAGTGAAATGAAAATAGGGCAGACTTTATAAGGTCCCAAGATAAAACTTTGAGTCAGGCATTGTTCTCGGCCCCTGAAGTGGACGTTTTAGCTCTGGCGGCAGTCGACTCAATGAGACCAGGCTAACAACCCTTCTCTTCGCCATTCAGTCAGATGCAGCAAGATGCCCCGAATATCTCAACACAGCTGCAGTACACAGAGAAAATTCAAAACAAAATTTATTAATGTCAAATTGCGGTGCCTCCCGACAATTCCGGAGATCGATGATGAGCCGCCGGTTCCTTTACCCCGGAGGCCCATCGATCCTCCTCCGCCATTGCCAGCGAGGCGTCCAACTCGGCCTCCCCGTCATCCCTCCCTCCCCACCTCCCCCTGTCCCCCCTCGGCGCCCTGCAGCTGTGCGGTATCCTATCGAAGCGAGGGTAGTTATCTTTGATCCAGCTCAAGTTGTACCAAGGAGGAAGGACGGAGAAGGCCGTAATTGGCCGGGCCCTAATTGGCCCTTATCGGCCCTAATTGGCTGATAAATGACCGTTATGATGAGAGGCTCCACGTGCCGACGGTTGGGCAACAGCTTCAATGCTGGCAAATCTCATCATAAACGTAATCTTTGTGTAATATCTCCGAAATTTTCAGATTGTTATCTTTGAAAATTACGCAGTAGATACGTGCCATGCGTCAATTATTTTTCCCAAAGATGGAGCACTAACCATTCGTATTGAAATGATTAATAGCTCAAGAACATATGACGTCCAACCGTCCATTTGCGACAAAACCGTAATCTGGCATATTTTGGACGTAGCTGATATTTGCGCAGTATGTCCAAAAGTTTCAGAGGTTTCCATCATCAGTTTTTAATTATGCGAATCACGAAAGCAATAAGTATTGTAAAATTATGTAGATGACCTCATAAACTGCGACAAATGAAAAGGGTTTTCCAAGCATGTCGTCACCAGGGGTGTGGGCGACGTAACTTCGTAAGTTTTTTTGAAAAAAAACAAGTTCAAAAATGGCTTCAATGATTAGCATTTATTTATATGAATGCCGATCGTTAAAAAACCGGACCTTTTAAAAATATATACAATATGTAATAAAAATATAATATATACAAAAAATTAGGTCCTCAATATTTCATTTTATGAAAAGATTATTAAATTTGACCATTGAAAAATAATGACAGGCCTTTCCTTTTCTAGATTTATTACACAATTTTATTGATTAAAATCAATAAAATATGAATTAGATATAATTCAATAGAGGAACATACATTAAAATTTAATTAAAAAATATATACATATTCACAACCCCTGCCAGGGAATACTACATCCTGACAGGGGCTGACAGAAAAGGTCATTTGGAAAATTAAAATAAATTTAACATTACTTAAGAATGAACATTGAATATGAATTCAAAATGAATTACAGTATAAACTAAATTGGACGCAGAATAAAGGGAAAGAACAGTAAATTTCTAAAACGATTTTTGTTAGTTATGGCGCCTTTAATCTCTAGAATAGGTCCGTACGTCTCCCATTTGTACTCAATGGCTACGAATTGGGTATGTATTTATTCTCTAAGAACCAGTCTAAGTATCAAACAGAATTTTGTCCCATTATATCCCATATAGCTGGTGACAAGAGCGATAATTCCGTCTGCTATGCCAAGAATTGCGATACATTCGGGGTTTCGTGAGACGATTTTGGCCTTCGTTGATTCGATTATAATTCAATCAGTTTTTCATATATCAGACCGAACTTTATATTTACAGAATCGCACAGTCCTCAGGATGAACATAATATTCAGTTTCAGGTGATATTCCCCTTACAGTTGGAGAAATAGAATGCATAATAAAGTGACAGAAAAACAAATTTCGTAAGCGTTTTTTGTTAGTTTTTGCGCCTTTCATCTCTAGAATCGGTCCGTATCTCTCGCATTTTGTTCTCCATGGCAACAAATTTAGTATGTATTTATTCTGCAAGAACCAGGCTAGGTGCCAAACAGAATTTTGGGGCATTATATCCTCTACAGCTGGTGACAAGTGCGATAATTGCGCCTGCTATGCCAAGAATTGCGATAAACTCAACCTTTCGGGAGCCGATTTTGGCCTTCGTTCAATCAGTTTTTCATATATCAGACTGAACTTTATATTTGCAGAATCGCACAGTCCTCAGGATGAACATAATAACAAAAAATGATATAGTACCATCTAAATGCACTGTCGCAAATTTTGACCTGGGGTCGGAGGCCAAGATTGGGGGCATGGGTCAAGACAGATGTCATGGGGTCATCACCTACCAAAAGGTCAATGTCTTCTGTTCAGTGTTTAGGACATTCCGACTAGGTCAAGCTCCATCCAAATTGATCGGCGGTCGATTTGGAGGTCAAGATTGAGTTCAAGGTCAATTCTGACATCGGATTTGTGATCAGCGACCTTATAATTACTTAAAGAGCAAGTTTTTTGAAATGCCCTATTAATCCAAACAATTCTCCCCAAATTTCTGGTCAAATCCGCGAAACTAGTTTCGACCCAAAATTTTCGCTGGGGGTCGGGGTCAGGCGTTTCGTGAAGTCATAGTTAAATCTTTACATAATACATGTTTGAGGGTCGTTAGCCGCCACATGGCATTGCCCGATCGTGCGACTGGGGCGCCACCCTGAAACGATCGTAAAGAAAACCGGACCTTTTAAAAATATATACAAAATGTTTACAAAATAAACTAGGTCCTGAACATTTCATTGTATAAAAACATTACTATAATTGGTCATTGAAATATAATCAAAAGCCTTTCCTTTTCTGGTTTTTTAAATATTTTTTTGGCGAAAAGGCAATAGATTTTTTTACACAATTTCAGTCATTAAGATAAATCAAATATGAATTAAATATAAATTACTACACGAACACACATTGAAATTTAAAAAATATATATATATGTACAACCCCTGTCAGGGAATCCCGCATCCTGAAGAAGGAGAGATTAACATAAATTAAAAAAAATGGCAGGGGATTGATTAAAATAAAAACAAAGTGAATTAAATATAAATTAAAACACGAACAATCATTGAAAATTAATTAAAAAATATATATGTACAACCGCTGTCAGAGAATTCTACATCCTGACATGGGAATGATTAAAAAGATGAATTAAATATAAATTGAACATAACTTAATGTATGAATAATCAGGCAGTAAACACTATTACATAAAAATTAGGAGAATTATAATTATAATTAATTAATCAATCACAAGACTTTGCTGTTTTATTTTATTTTATTTTTTTTTTGAGGGAAAGCCAATCACCAGATTAAAGTAAACATTTGGCTTTTTTGGGGGCAGGGGAGGGGGTGAAGACGGGGGAGAATGGGGCGGCATCGGGGGGGGGTGGGAAGGCCGCCTTGGGGGCACTGGGAGAGGCGGATCAAGAGGGGGGTGGGAAGGCCTCCTTGGGGGCTTTGGGGGAGGCGTATCAAGAGGGGGGTGGGAAGGCCGCCTTGGGGGCACTGGGGGAGGCGGATCAAGAGGGGGGTGGGAAGGCCTCCTTGGGGGCACTGCGGGAGGCAGATCAAGAGGCAGTGGGGGAGGTTCCTCATAAACCGTCCCCATTCTTGACGAAACGGTCATTCGCACCGCCCGAAGGCGCGCCTGAAATCTTCTTTTACTCTTGTTGCTCCACTCGGACATTTTGCTATTGAAAAGTCACCCAGTTTGCCTATCTCTAAGCTAGGGTACATCAGTTTTTGATGTCGTCGACTGCCAATTTTATGCCTGACTGAGAAATTTTCTTCAGGAAGTAGAACAAGTACATCGTTTTTCTCAAAAGAAATCCATGTCTTGGCCAATTGTAAAACGAATAACATCAAACACGATAAAATTTCACCCTTTTTTTAGAAAACGGCAATTTTTTTATTGTTTTTTTTGCCAACGAAACAAAGCTAAAAATTGGATGCAGAATAAAGGGAAAGAAAATCAAATTTCGTAAGCGTTTTTTTGTTAGTTATAGCCCCTTTCATCTCTAGAATCGGTCCGTGTCTCTCTCATTTTGTACTGCATGGCAACAATTTTGGTATGTATTTATTCTACAAGAGCCAGGCTAAGTCCCAAATAGAATTTTGGGGCATTATATCCCCTATAGCTGGTGGCAAGGGCGAAAATTCCGTCTGCTGTGCCAAGAATTGCGATAAATTCGGCCTTTCGGGAGCCGCGTTTGACCTTCCTTGAATCGATTGTAATTCAGTCAGTTTTCCATATATCAGACTTAACTTTATATTTTCAGAATCGCACAGTACTGTGGACGAAAATATTATTCACTTCGAGGTGATATTCACCTTAATGGTGGAGAAATTGAATGCATAATTAAGTGACAGAAAAGCAAATTTCGTAAGCGTTTTTTTGTTAGTTACAGCGCCTTTCATCTCTAGAATCGGTCCGTATCTCTCGCATTTTGTTCTCCATGGCAACAAATTTAGTATGTATTTATTCTCCAAGAACCAGGCTAGGTGCCAAACAGAATTTTGGGGCATTATATCCTGAACAGCTGGTGACAAGTGCGATAATTGCGTCTGCTATGCCAAGAATTGCGATAAACTCGGCCTTTCGGGAGCCGATTTTGGCCTTCGTTGAATCGATTATAGTTCGATCAGTTTTTCATATATCAGACTGAATGTTATATTTACAGAATCGCACAGTCATCAGGATGAACATAACATTCGATTTGAGGTGATATTCCTCTTACTGGTGGAGAAATTGGATACAGAATAAAGGGAAAGAAAATCAAATTTCGTAAGCGTTTTTTTGTTAGTTATAGCCCCTTTCATCTCTAGGATCGGTCCGTATCTCTCTCATTTTTGTACTGCATGGCAACAAATTTGGTATGTATTTATTCTCCAAGAGCCAGGCTAAGTCCCAAATAGAATGTTGGGGCATTATATCCCCTATAGCTGGTGACAAGGGCGATAATTCCGTCTGCTATGCCAAGATTTGGGATAGATTCGGGATTTCCTAAGACGATTTTGGCCTTCGTTGAATCGATTATAATTCAATCAGTTTTTTATATATCAGACCGAACTTTATATTTACAGAATCGCACAGTCCTCAGGATGAACATAATATTCAGTTTCAGGTGATATTCCCCTTACTGGTGGAGAAATTGGATGCAGAATAAAGGGGGAAAAAATCAAATTTCGTAAGCGTTTTTTTGTTAGTCATAGCCCCTTTCATCTCTAGAATCGGTCCGTGTCTCTCTCATTTTGTACTGTATGGCAACAATTTTGGTATGTATTTATTCTACAAGAGCCAGGCTAAGTCACAAATAGAATTTTGGGGCATTATATCCCCTATAGCTGGTGACAAGGGCGAAAATTCCGTCTGCTATGCCAAGAATTGCGATAAATTCGGCCTTTCGGGAGCCGCGTTTGACCTTCCTTGGATCGATTGTAATTCAGTCAGTTTTCCATATATCAGACTGAACTTTATATTTTCAGAATCGCACAGTCCTATGGATGAAAATATTATTCACTTCGAGGTGATATTCACCTTAATGGTGGAGAAATTGAATGCATAATAAAGTGACAGAAAAGCAAATTTCGTAAGCGTTTTTTAGCTCATCTGGGCCGAAGGCCCGATGGGCTTATGTCATGGCCTGACTGTCCGTCGTCCGTCGTCCGTCGTGCGTCGTCCGTTGTGCGTTGTGCGTCGTCCGTTGTGCGTAAACATCTTCTTCTCTGAAACCGCTTGGCCGATTAAGCTGAAACTTGGCATGCATGTTCCTCCCAATGAGTACACCAGAATTTGTTCATGCCGTGTCGATACGATTTTAAATATGGCCGCCATGGCGGCCATCTTGAATTTGCCATTGAAACATTGTTATCGCGATTTCTCAGGAACTGCTGCATAGATCTTTCTCAAATGTGGTACACAGGTTCCCCTTGGGGTCTAGTTGTGCAAGATACCTGTTGTGGTCTGATTCACAAATCCAATATGGCCACCAGGCGGCCATCTTGGATTTCCCCATGAAACATTGTTATTGCAATTTCTCAGGAACTACTTTGTGGATCTTCCTCAAATTTGGTACACAGGTTCCCCTTGGGGTCTAGTTGTGCAAGATACCTTTTCTGCTCTGATTCGAACATCCAATATGGCCACCAGGCGGCCATCTTGGATTTCCATATGAAACTTCGTTATCGTGATTTATGAGGAAGTACTGCATGGATCTTTCTCAAATTTGATAGACAGGTTCCCCTTAGTGTCTGGTTGTGCAAGATACTTTTGTGGTCTGATTCAGAAATCCAATATGGCCACCAGGCGGCCATCTTGGATTTCGAGATGAAACATTGTTATCTCGATTTCTCAGGAAGTACTGCATGGATCTTTCTCAAATTTGGTACAGAGGTTCCCCTTGGGGTCTAGTTGTGCAAGATACAATTTGTGGTCTAATTGAAAAATCCAATATGGCCACAAGGCGGCCATCTTGAATTTGCCAGTGAAATCTTGTCATCATTATTTTTCGTTAACTACTGCATGGATCTTTCTCAAATTTGGTACACAGGTTCCTCTTGGGGGTCTAGTTGTGCAAGATACCTTTTCTGCTCTGATTCGAACATCCAATATGGCCACCAGGCGGCCATCTTGGATTTCCCTATGAAACTTCGGTATCGTGATTTATCAGGAAGAACCGCATGGATCTTTCTCAAATTTGATACACAGGTTCCCCTTGGGGTCTAGTTGCGCAAGATACAATTTGCGGTCTGATTGAAAAATCCAATATGACCACCAGGCGGCCATCTTGGATTTCCAGATGAAACATTATCGCGATTTCTCAGGAACTACTGCATGGATCGTTCTCAAATTTGGTACAGAGGTTCCCCTTGGGGTCTAGTTGCGCAAGATACAATTTGTAGTCTGATTGAAAAATCCAATATGGCCACCAGGCGGCCATCTTGGATTTCCAGATGAAACATTGTTATCGTGATTTCTCAGGTCACTACTCAATTTTGGTACAGAGGTTGCCCTTGGGGTCTAGATGTGCAGGATACCATATATGGTCTGATTGAAAAATCCGATATGGCCACCAGGTGGCCATCTTGGATTTCCCCATGAAATTTTGCTATCGTGAATTCTTAGGATATTACTGCATGGATGTTGATACACAGATTCCCCTTGTGGTCCAGTTGTGCGAGATACCCTTTTTTGGTTCATTTCGAAAATCCAATATTGCCACATCTTGAATTTCCCATGAAACTTTATCATAAAATCTCAGGAAATAACTGCATGGATCATGGATTGTTCAGGGGGGACAACACAAGTTAGAAACTCATCTATTGCAGTTCTTTAGTAAAAATTTCTCACAGCTACTTTCTCCAGTTACAGACAGATGACCTACAGTACCGTGGCACTATCTTTTACATCTTCGCAGACAGATGGGGGTATGTCTTGGTTAGGCCATACCTCACCAGAAATGTCCTGTTACATCTCATTGCCATCGTAACAACCCAGTCGCACATATTTCGTACTCGACATGTCTCCCCCTGGTGCATATACCCACAAAATATTGGAATCGTAGGTTAAAAACTGTCCAATGTACTGTCCGGACACGAAGTGGACAGACGGACGAACGACTGCAATCACATAATAAAAATTGGTTCTGGTTATTGCTTATACAGCTTACTGACAATCACACATTATATTTTGGTATAATTGCCTTTATTCCGTGACCTTCAATTACAATCATGAATTTGCAGCTTGACCTGTGAAATCGACTATGTTGCCATTTTGTTCAGGGGAGACAACGCAAGTTAGAAACTCATCTATTGCAGTTCTTCAGTAAAAATTTCTTGCAGCCACTTTCTCCAGTTATAGCCAGATGAGCGCTACAGTGCCGTGGCACTATCTTTTGTTAGTTACGGCGCCTTTCATCTCTAGAATCGGTCCGTATCTCTCGCATTTTGTTCTCCATGGCAACAAATTTAGTATGTATTTATTCTGCAAGAACCAGGCTAGGTGCCAAGCAGAATTTTGGGGCATTATATCCTGTACAGCTGGTGACAAGGGCGATAATTGCGTCTGCTATGCCAAGAATTGCGATAAATTCGGCCTTTCGGGAGCCGATTTTGGCCTTCGTTGAATCGATTATAGTTCGATCAGTTTTTCATATATCAGACTGAACGTTATATTTACAGAGTCCTCAAGATGAACATAATATTCGATTTGAGGTGATATTCCCCATACTGGTGGAGAAATTGGATACAGAATAAAGGGAAAGAAAATCAAATTTCGTAAGCGTTTTTTTGTTAGTTATAGTCCCTTTCACCTCTAGGATCGGTCCGTATCTCTCTCATTTTTGACGCCACAATTTAACATTAAGAAATTTTGCACTGAATTTGGCTTGCGCCCTGCAGATATGGCGAAATAACCGAGGCATGTTGAAAATCGTCTGACTGAATGGAATTAGTGTTAGGGTAAGCCTGGTCTCATTGAGTCGAGCTGCTCACAGTATCAAACGTCCACTTTAGGGGCCGAGAACAATGCCTGACTCAAAGTTTTATCTTGTAACCTTATAAAGTCTGCTTTATTTTCTTTTCATATTCTTTTGTTTCAGCAAAATGCGATTCCAAAAACACCAAACACGACATATTTTGATGATAAGTAACCAAAATAATAAAAAATTCCAATAATTAAAATTGAACCCAGGATAATGTACTCGCTTTAGGGTTTCGCGTTCCACCCGTTTTCAGTCTACAACTCTATAATTTGGTAGACTAATCGAACTACTTTAGGGCTTTCATCTTTGAAAATCTGGAAACGTTTCGTCTTAAACTTTTTTTTGGACAAAATTTTTAAATCATGGATATTTTTCCCATATATGTATAACACGATATTTTGGTCGAAAACTTTTTGGTCTCTAATTTTACTGGTGTGGAGGGAAAACGAAGTTACTTCGCGAATTGGAATGGTCCATAAGCCGATATAACAACCGTTTCGGTGCAAGGGAATGAAGTGAAAAATTCAGCTGCACCCAAAACGGAACAAGTCTATTTTCTTCCAAACTAAAGTCAATATTTTCTAACAACTACAGCTCGCTTGCAGGTAATTCATATGCTATACAGTTTATTGCGATTGGATGATCACTTCAAAAGTGATGGCCGAGCTCTCACCCGGTAAAATACAAGTCGAAACTGTTTTCTATGTCCCAGTCCTGGAGGCAAAAGCGCTATTTTATGCCCCTTTCCTTGGGGGCTTTGGGGGAGGCATATCAAGAGGGGGGTGGGAAGGCCGCCTTGGGGGCACTGGGAGAGGCGGATCAAGAGGGGGATGGGAAGGCCTCCTGGGGGGCACTGGGGGAGGCGGATCAAGAGGCAGTGGGGGAGGTTCCTCATAAACCGTCCCCATTCTTGACGAAACGGTCATTCGCACCGCCCGAAGGCGCGCCTGAAATCTTCTTTTACTCTTATTGCTCCACTCGGACATTTTGCTATTGAAAAGTCACCCAGTTTGCCTATCTCTAAGCTAGGGTATATCAGTTTTTGATGTCGTCGACTGCCAATTTTATGCCTGACTGAGAAATTTTCTTCAGGAAGTAGAACAAGTACATCGTTTTTCTCAAAAGAAATCCATGCCTTGGCCAATTGTAAAACGAAAAACACCAAACACGATAAAATTCCACCCTTTTTTTAGAATACGGCAATTTTTTTATTGTTTTTTCTGCTATTATGCGTTTTGACTTGTCACTTTGCGCTGCTGCCTTCTGCTCCGATAATATCACCATGGCCATGTCATACATCACCGAAAAGCTCTAAGAGAGAGCTATTCGGCAATGCTAAGCTGTTTTCTAATCCTTTGGCGTGCAAAGAATGGTTACCCGACATTCAACAAGTAACATGCGTTTGGACGTCGCGTGTTTTTACATATTGGTGTACCTGCAATTTTCGAGTGAGCGATATCTCCAAAAGTTTCATATGGTTATCGTTGAAAATTACGCAATAGATACGTCAAATCTGTCTGTCCTTTTTGCCAACGAGACAACACTAACCATTCGTATTGAAATGATTAATAGCTCAAAAACATATGATGTCCATTTATAACAAAACCGTTATCTGGCATATTTTGGACGTCGCTGATCTTTGCGCAATATCTCCAAAAGTTTCAGAGGGTTATCTTTGAAATTTACGCGGTAGATATGTCTCATCTGTCTGTCCTTTGTGCTAACGAGACAACACTAACCCTTCGTAATGAAATGAATAATAGCCCAAAAACGTATGACTTCCAACCGTCCATTTACGACAAAACCGTTATCTGGCATAATTTGGATGTATATAATAATTAACAATATTTCACCGTAATTTCGCTAATTACAACCGAAATCTGTCGTGTTTGGTCTTTTTGGAATCGCAATTTGCTGAAACAAAAGAAACTGAAAAGAAAAGACTGACTTTATATGGTTCCAAGATAAAACTTTGAGTCAGATAGCTCGAGTCAATGAGCCCAGGGTTTCAACAGTACTTCACCACATGAAATATGGATAATCAATTCTTTTGCATCGTCTGCGAGAATCGCTTCTGTATGGCATCACCGCCATTCGTTATGGCCTGCGGGCACAGAATGTGCCTGCAGTGCATAAGGCACTACATATTGGCGATGATGCCATACATGAGATCACCACATTACGCAGCAGGAAGGGTTGCATGCTGCATTTGCTGGCCCAGCTGGCATAGGTGGTGCCAGCTGCAACCCTACAGCATGTAGCCTTTCCTGCTGTGGAAAATTAATTCTAACCTCACACTTTAATTCTACTTTGGTGATTATTTTTGTTGATTATTCGGCAGTGATTGGCCACTAAATTAAATCGTCCAAATTAATTCAAAATTATTTTTTCGGGTAGTGATTTACCCGCCAGTCCTTAATTGACTGCAGTTTTTTTTACTGTCAGGTTGAGGGCCTCCTCGTGGCGACAGTTGGGCAACAGTCCGTGTACTGGCTAACCTTCAAAATTCAGCTGCACCCAAAACGGAACAAGTATATTTTCTTCATTTTTTCCAAAATAATGCAAATATTTTTTAACAACTAACTGTTACGCAATAGCCAGACTACAGGTGATTCATATGGTGTATATTTTATGGCGATCGGATAATAATTCGACAATTTATGGCCGATTTCTGCACATGTAAAATTCAAGTCGAAAATCAGCGAAACTGCTTTTTATGACCATTTCCCGGAAGCAAAAACGCGGATGAAAGAGGCTAAGCACTTGGTAGCAAGCACACAGTGAAAACAGTTGAGAAAACGAGGTTAATTAGCGATTTGGAATGGTCTATACGTCGATATATCCTCTGCACCATTTTCGATGCAAGGGAATGGAGTGAAAAATTCAACTGTACCCAAAACGGAACAAGTTTATTTTCTTCATTCCTTCCAAACTCAAGCCAAATTTTTGCCAATTATCTTTTACGCAATAGCCAAACTACAGGTGATTCATATGGTGTATATTTTATGGCGATCGGATAATAACTCGACAATTTATGGGCGATTTCTGCACATGTAAAATTCAACTCGAAAACCTGCGAAAATGTTTTTATGCGCCTTTTCCGAGAGCAAAAACGCCGATGAAAGAGGCTAAGCACTTGGTAGCAAGCACACACAGTGAAAACAGTTGAGAAAACGAGGTTAATTAGCGATTTGGAATGGTCTATACGTCGATATAAGCTCTGCACCATTTTCGCTGCAAGGGAATGGAGTGAAAAATTCAGCTGCACCCAAAACGGAACAAATCTATTTTCTTCATTCCTTCCAAACTAAAGCCAATATTTTTGACAATTAACTTTCACGCAATAGTCAGACTACAGGTGATTAATATGGTGTATATTTTATGGCGATCAGATAATAACTCGACAATTTATGCCCGATTTCTGCACATGTAAAATTCAAGTCGAAAACCAGCGAAAATGTTTTTTATGCCCATTTCCCGGAAGCAGAAACGCTGATGAAACAGGCTAAGTACTTGATAGCAAGTACACACAGTGAAAACAGTTGAGACAACGAGGTTAATTAGCTATTTAGAATGGTCTATATACGTCGATATAATGTTTGTACCATTTTGGCTGCAAGGGAATGGAGTGGAAAATTCAGCGGCACCCAAACGGAACAAGATTCTTTTCTTCATTTCTTCCAAACTAAAGCCAATATTTTTGCCAATTAACTTTTACTCAATAGCCAGACTACAGGTGATTCAAATCGTGTATATTTTATGGCGATCGGATAATAACTCGACAATTTATGGCCGATTTTTGCACATGTGAAATTCAAGTCGAAAACCAGCGAAAATGTTTTTCATGCCCCTTTCCTGTTTTCTTGTTAGTTATAGCGCATTTCATCTCTAGAATCGGTCCCTATCTATCCAATTTTGTAGTCTCTGGCAACAAATTTGGCATGTATTTATTCTGTAAGAACCAGTCTAAGTATCAAACAGAATTTTGTCCCATTATATCCCCTATAGCTGGTGACGAGCGATAATTCCGTCTGCTATGCCAAGAATTGCGATAAATTCGGCCTTTTCAGAGCCGATTTTGGCCTTCCTTGAATCGATTATAATTCTATCAGTTTTCCATATATCCACATTTTGAAAGATGAAAGCCCTAAAGTAGTTCTAATAATGTGCCAAATTACAGAGCTGTAGACTGAAAGCGGGCGGAACGCGAAACCCTAAAGTGAGTATATATATATAATCCTGCGTTAAATTTTAATTATTGGATTTTTTTATTATTTTGGTTACATATTGTCAAAACATGTCGTGTTTGGTGTTTTTGGAATCGCATTTTGCAGAAACAAAAGAAAGTGAAATGAAAATAGGGCAGACTTTATAAGGTCCCAAGATAAAACTTTGAGTCAGGCATTGTTCTCGGCCCCTGAAGTGGACGTTTTAGCTCTGGCGGCAGTCGACTCAATGAGACCAGGCTAACAACCCTTCTCTTCGCCATTCAGTCAGATGCAGCAAGATGCCCCGAATATCTCAACACAGCTGCAGTACACAGAGAAAATTCAAAACAAAATTTATTAATGTCAAATTGCGGTGCCTCCCGACAATTCCGGAGATCGATGATGAGCCGCCGGTTCCTTTACCCCGGAGGCCCATCGATCCTCCTCCGCCATTGCCAGCGAGGCGTCCAACTCGGCCTCCCCGTCATCCCTCCCTCCCCACCTCCCCCTGTCCCCCCTCGGCGCCCTGCAGCTGTGCGGTATCCTATCGAAGCGAGGGTAGTTATCTTTGATCCAGCTCAAGTTGTACCAAGGAGGAAGGACGGAGAAGGCCGTAATTGGCCGGGCCCTAATTGGCCCTTATCGGCCCTAATTGGCTGATAAATGACCGTCATGATGAGAGGCTCCACGTGCCGACGGTTGGGCAACAGCTTCAATGCTGGCAAATCTCATCATAAACGTAATCTTTGTGTAATATCTCCGAAATTTTCAGATTGTTATCTTTGAAAATTACGCAGTAGATACGTGCCATGCGTCAATTATTTTTCCCAAAGATGGAGCACTAACCATTCGTATTGAAATGATTAATAGCTCAAGAACATATGACGTCCAACCGTCCATTTGCGACAAAACCGTAATCTGGCATATTTTGGACGTAGCTGATATTTGCGCAGTATGTCCAAAAGTTTCAGAGGTTTCCATCATCAGTTTTTAATTATGCGAATCACGAAAGCAATAAGTATTGTAAAATTATGTAGATGACCTCATAAACTGCGACAAATGAAAAGGGTTTTCCAAGCATGTCGTCACCAGGGGTGTGGGCGACGTAACTTCGTAAGTTTTTTTGAAAAAAAACAAGTTCAAAAATGGCTTCAATGATTAGCATTTATTTATATGAATGCCGATCGTTAAAAAACCGGACCTTTTAAAAATATATACAATATGTAATAAAAATATAATATATACAAAAAATTAGGTCCTCAATATTTCATTTTATGAAAAGATTATTAAATTTGACCATTGAAAAATAATGACAGGCCTTTCCTTTTCTAGATTTATTACACAATTTTATTGATTAAAATCAATAAAATATGAATTAGATATAATTCAATAGAGGAACATACATTAAAATTTAATTAAAAAATATATACATATTCACAACCCCTGCCAGGGAATACTACATCCTGACAGGGGCTGACAGAAAAGGTCATTTGGAAAATTAAAATAAATTTAACATTACTTAAGAATGAACATTGAATATGAATTCAAAATGAATTACAGTATAAACTAAATTGGACGCAGAATAAAGGGAAAGAACAGTAAATTTCTAAAACGATTTTTGTTAGTTATGGCGCCTTTAATCTCTAGAATAGGTCCGTACGTCTCCCATTTGTACTCAATGGCTACGAATTGGGTATGTATTTATTCTCTAAGAACCAGTCTAAGTATCAAACAGAATTTTGTCCCATTATATCCCATATAGCTGGTGACAAGAGCGATAATTCCGTCTGCTATGCCAAGAATTGCGATACATTCGGGGTTTCGTGAGACGATTTTGGCCTTCGTTGATTCGATTATAATTCAATCAGTTTTTCATATATCAGACCGAACTTTATATTTACAGAATCGCACAGTCCTCAGGATGAACATAATATTCAGTTTCAGGTGATATTCCCCTTACAGTTGGAGAAATAGAATGCATAATAAAGTGACAGAAAAACAAATTTCGTAAGCGTTTTTTGTTAGTTTTTGCGCCTTTCATCTCTAGAATCGGTCCGTATCTCTCGCATTTTGTTCTCCATGGCAACAAATTTAGTATGTATTTATTCTGCAAGAACCAGGCTAGGTGCCAAACAGAATTTTGGGGCATTATATCCTCTACAGCTGGTGACAAGTGCGATAATTGCGCCTGCTATGCCAAGAATTGCGATAAACTCAACCTTTCGGGAGCCGATTTTGGCCTTCGTTCAATCAGTTTTTCATATATCAGACTGAACTTTATATTTGCAGAATCGCACAGTCCTCAGGATGAACATAATAACAAAAAATGATATAGTACCATCTAAATGCACTGTCGCAAATTTTGACCTGGGGTCGGAGGCCAAGATTGGGGGCATGGGTCAAGACAGATGTCATGGGGTCATCACCTACCAAAAGGTCAATGTCTTCTGTTCAGTGTTTAGGACATTCCGACTAGGTCAAGCTCCATCCAAATTGATCGGCGGTCGATTTGGAGGTCAAGATTGAGTTCAAGGTCAATTCTGACATCGGATTTGTGATCAGCGACCTTATAATTACTTAAAGAGCAAGTTTTTTGAAATGCCCTATTAATCCAAACAATTCTCCCCAAATTTCTGGTCAAATCCGCGAAACTAGTTTCGACCCAAAATTTTCGCTGGGGGTCGGGGTCAGGCGTTTCGTGAAGTCATAGTTAAATCTTTACATAATACATGTTTGAGGGTCGTTAGCCGCCACATGGCATTGCCCGATCGTGCGACTGGGGCGCCACCCTGAAACGATCGTAAAGAAAACCGGACCTTTTAAAAATATATACAAAATGTTTACAAAATAAACTAGGTCCTGAACATTTCATTGTATAAAAACATTACTATAATTGGTCATTGAAATATAATCAAAAGCCTTTCCTTTTCTGGTTTTTTAAATATTTTTTTGGCGAAAAGGCAATAGATTTTTTTACACAATTTCAGTCATTAAGATAAATCAAATATGAATTAAATATAAATTACTACACGAACACACATTGAAATTTAAAATATATATATATATGTACAACCCCTGTCAGGGAATCCCGCATCCTGAAGGAGAGATTAACATAAATTAATAAAAATGGCAGGGGATTGATTAAAATAAAAACAAAGTGAATTAAATATAAATTAAAACACGAACAATCATTGAAAATTAATTAAAAAATATATATGTACAACCGCTGTCAGAGAATTCTACATCCTGACATGGGAATGATTAAAAAGATGAATTAAATATAAATTGAACATAACTTAATGTATGAATAATCAGGCAGTAAACACTATTACATAAAAATTAGGAGAATTATAATTATAATTAATTAATCAATCACAAGACTTTGCTGTTTTATTTTATTTTATTTTTTTTTTGAGGGAAAGCCAATCACCAGATTAAAGTAAACATTTGGCTTTTTTGGGGGCAGGGGAGGGGGTGAAGACGGGGGAGAATGGGGCGGCATCGGGGGGGGGTGGGAAGGCCGCCTTGGGGGCACTGGGAGAGGCGGATCAAGAGGGGGGTGGGAAGGCCTCCTTGGGGGCTTTGGGGGAGGCGTATCAAGAGGGGGGTGGGAAGGCCGCCTTGGGGGCACTGGGGGAGGCGGATCAAGAGGGGGGTGGGAAGGCCTCCTTGGGGGCACTGCGGGAGGCAGATCAAGAGGCAGTGGGGGAGGTTCCTCATAAACCGTCCCCATTCTTGACGAAACGGTCATTCGCACCGCCCGAAGGCGCGCCTGAAATCTTCTTTTACTCTTGTTGCTCCACTCGGACATTTTGCTATTGAAAAGTCACCCAGTTTGCCTATCTCTAAGCTAGGGTACATCAGTTTTTGATGTCGTCGACTGCCAATTTTATGCCTGACTGAGAAATTTTCTTCAGGAAGTAGAACAAGTACATCGTTTTTCTCAAAAGAAATCCATGTCTTGGCCAATTGTAAAACGAATAACATCAAACACGATAAAATTTCACCCTTTTTTTAGAAAACGGCAATTTTTTTATTGTTTTTTTTGCCAACGAAACAAAGCTAAAAATTGGATGCAGAATAAAGGGAAAGAAAATCAAATTTCGTAAGCGTTTTTTTGTTAGTTATAGCCCCTTTCATCTCTAGAATCGGTCCGTGTCTCTCTCATTTTGTACTGCATGGCAACAATTTTGGTATGTATTTATTCTACAAGAGCCAGGCTAAGTCCCAAATAGAATTTTGGGGCATTATATCCCCTATAGCTGGTGGCAAGGGCGAAAATTCCGTCTGCTGTGCCAAGAATTGCGATAAATTCGGCCTTTCGGGAGCCGCGTTTGACCTTCCTTGAATCGATTGTAATTCAGTCAGTTTTCCATATATCAGACTTAACTTTATATTTTCAGAATCGCACAGTACTGTGGACGAAAATATTATTCACTTCGAGGTGATATTCACCTTAATGGTGGAGAAATTGAATGCATAATTAAGTGACAGAAAAGCTAATTTCGTAAGCGTTTTTTTGTTAGTTACAGCGCCTTTCATCTCTAGAATCGGTCCGTATCTCTCGCATTTTGTTCTCCATGGCAACAAATTTAGTATGTATTTATTCTCCAAGAACCAGGCTAGGTGCCAAACAGAATTTTGGGGCATTATATCCTGAACAGCTGGTGACAAGTGCGATAATTGCGTCTGCTATGCCAAGAATTGCGATAAACTCGGCCTTTCGGGAGCCGATTTTGGCCTTCGTTGAATCGATTATAGTTCGATCAGTTTTTCATATATCAGACTGAATGTTATATTTACAGAATCGCACAGTCATCAGGATGAACATAACATTCGATTTGAGGTGATATTCCTCTTACTGGTGGAGAAATTGGATACAGAATAAAGGGAAAGAAAATCAAATTTCGTAAGCGTTTTTTTGTTAGTTATAGCCCCTTTCATCTCTAGGATCGGTCCGTATCTCTCTCATTTTTGTACTGCATGGCAACAAATTTGGTATGTATTTATTCTCCAAGAGCCAGGCTAAGTCCCAAATAGAATGTTGGGGCATTATATCCCCTATAGCTGGTGACAAGGGCGATAATTCCGTCTGCTATGCCAAGATTTGGGATAGATTCGGGATTTCCTAAGACGATTTTGGCCTTCGTTGAATCGATTATAATTCAATCAGTTTTTTATATATCAGACCGAACTTTATATTTACAGAATCGCACAGTCCTCAGGATGAACATAATATTCAGTTTCAGGTGATATTCCCCTTACTGGTGGAGAAATTGGATGCAGAATAAAGGGGGAAAAAATCAAATTTCGTAAGCGTTTTTTTGTTAGTCATAGCCCCTTTCATCTCTAGAATCGGTCCGTGTCTCTCTCATTTTGTACTGTATGGCAACAATTTTGGTATGTATTTATTCTACAAGAGCCAGGCTAAGTCACAAATAGAATTTTGGGGCATTATATCCCCTATAGCTGGTGACAAGGGCGAAAATTCCGTCTGCTATGCCAAGAATTGCGATAAATTCGGCCTTTCGGGAGCCGCGTTTGACCTTCCTTGGATCGATTGTAATTCAGTCAGTTTTCCATATATCAGACTGAACTTTATATTTTCAGAATCGCACAGTCCTATGGATGAAAATATTATTCACTTCGAGGTGATATTCACCTTAATGGTGGAGAAATTGAATGCATAATAAAGTGACAGAAAAGCAAATTTCGTAAGCGTTTTTTAGCTCATCTGGGCCGAAGGCCCGATGGGCTTATGTCATGGCCTGACTGTCCGTCGTCCGTCGTCCGTTGTGCGTCGTCCGTTGTGCGTAAACATCTTCTTCTCTGAAACCGCTTGGCCGATTAAGCTGAAACTTGGCATGCATGTTCCTCCCAATGAGTACACCAGAATTTGTTCATGCCGTGTCGATACGATTTTAAATATGGCTGCCATGGCGGCCATCTTGAATTTGCCATTGAAACATTGTTATCGCGATTTCTCAGGAACTGCTGCATAGATCTTTCTCAAATGTGGTACACAGGTTCCCCTTGGGGTCTAGTTGTGCAAGATACCTATTGTGGTCTGATTCACAAATCCAATATGGCCACCAGGCGGCCATCTTGGATTTCCCCATGAAACATTGTTATTGCAATTTCTTAGGAACTACTTTGTGGATCTTCCTCAAATTTGGTACACAGGTTCCCCTTGGGGTCTAGTTGTGCAAGATACCTTTTCTGCTCTGATTCGAACATCCAATATGGCCACCAGGCGGCCATCTTGGATTTCCATATGAAACTTCGTTATCGTGATTTATGAGGAAGTACTGCATGGATCTTTCTCAAATTTGATACACAGGTTCCCCTTAGTGTCTGGTTGTGCAAGATACTTTTGTGGTCTGATTCAGAAATCCAATATGGCCACCAGGCGGCCATCTTGGATTTCGAGATGAAACATTGTTATCTCGATTTCTCAGGAAGTACTGCATGGATCTTTCTCAAATTTGGTACAGAGGTTCCCCTTGGGGTCTAGTTGTGCAAGATACAATTTGTGGTCTAATTGAAAAATCTAATATGGCCACAAGGCGGCCATCTTGAATTTGCCAGTGAAATCTTGTCATCATTATTTTTCGTTAACTACTGCATGGATCTTTCTCAAATTTGGTACACAGGTTCCTCTTGGGGGTCTAGTTGTGCAAGATACCTTTTCTGCTCTGATTCGAGCATCCAATATGGCCACCAGGCGGCCATCTTGGATTTCCCTATGAAACTTCGGTATCGTGATTTATCAGGAAGAACCGCATGGATCTTTCTCAAATTTGATACACCGGTTCCCCTTGGGGTCTAGTTGCGCAAGATACAATTTGCGGTCTGATTGAAAAATCCAATATGACCACCAGGCGGCCATCTTGGATTTCCAGATGAAATATTATCGCGATTTCTCAGGAACTACTGCATGGATCGTTCTCAAATTTGGTACAGATCTAGAGGTTCCCCTTGGGGTCTAGTTGCGCAAGATACAATTTGTAGTCTGATTGAAAAATCCAATATGGCCACCAGGCGGCCATCTTGGATTTCCAGATGAAACATTGTTATCGTGATTTCTCAGGTCACTACTCAATTTTGGTACAGAGGTTGCCCTTGGGGTCTAGATGTGCAGGATACCATATATGGTCTGATTGAAAAATCCGATATGGCCACCAGGTGGCCATCTTGGATTTCCCCATGAAATTTTGCTATCGTGAATTCTTAGGATATTACTGCATGGATGTTGATACACAGATTCCCCTTGTGGTCCAGTTGTGCGAGATACCCTTTTTTGGTTCATTTCGAAAATCCAATATTGCCACATCTTGAATTTCCCATGAAACTTTATCATAAAATCTCAGGAAATAACTGCATGGATCATGGATTGTTCAGGGGGGACAACACAAGTTAGAAACTCATCTATTGCAGTTCTTTAGTAAAAATTTCTCACAGCTACTTTCTCCAGTTACAGACAGATGACCTACAGGGCCGTGGCACTATCTTTTACATCTTCGCAGACAGATGGGGGTATGTCTTGGTTAGGCCATACCTCACCAGAAATGTCCTGTTACATCTCATTGCCATCGTAACAACCCAGTCGCACATATTTCGTACTCGACATGTCTCCCCCTGGTGCATATACCCACAAAATATTGGAATCGTAGCTAAGGTTAAAAACTGTCCAATGTACTGTTCGGACACGAAGTGGACAGACGGACGAACGACTGCAATCACATAATAAAAATTGGTTCTGGTTATTGCTTATACAGCTTACTGACAATCACACATTATATTTTGGTATAATTGCCTTTATTCCGTGACCTTCAATTACAATCATGAATTTGCAGCTTGACCTGTGAAATCGACTATGTTGCCATTTTGTTCAGGGGAGACAACGCAAGTTAGAAACTCATCTATTGCAGTTCTTCAGTAAAAATTTCTTGCAGCCACTTTCTCCAGTTATAGCCAGATGAGCGCTACAGTGCCGTGGCACTATCTTTTGTTAGTTACGGCGCCTTTCATCTCTAGAATCGGTCCGTATCTCTCGCATTTTGTTCTCCATGGCAACAAATTTAGTATGTATTTATTCTGCAAGAACCAGGCTAGGTGCCAAGCAGAATTTTGGGGCATTATATCCTGTACAGCTGGTGACAAGGGCGATAATTGCGTCTGCTATGCCAAGAATTGCGATAAATTCGGCCTTTCGGGAGCCGATTTTGGCCTTCGTTGAATCGATTATAGTTCGATCAGTTTTTCATATATCAGACTGAACGTTATATTTACAGAGTCCTCAAGATGAACATAATATTCGATTTGAGGTGATATTCCCCATACTGGTGGAGAAATTGGATACAGAATAAAGGGAAAGAAAATCAAATTTCGTAAGCGTTTTTTTGTTAGTTATAGTCCCTTTCACCTCTAGGATCGGTCCGTATCTCTCTCATTTTTGACGCCACAATTTAACATTAAGAAATTTTGCACTGAATTTGGCTTGCGCCCTGCAGATATGGCGAAATAACCGAGGCATGTTGAAAATCGTCTGACTGAATGGAATTAGTGTTAGGGTAAGCCTGGTCTCATTGAGTCGAGCTGCTCACAGTATCAAACGTCCACTTTAGGGGCCGAGAACAATGCCTGACTCAAAGTTTTATCTTGTAACCTTATAAAGTCTGCTTTATTTTCTTTTCATATTCTTTTGTTTCAGCAAAATGCGATTCCAAAAACACCAAACACGACATATTTTGATGATAAGTAACCAAAATAATAAAAAATTCCAATAATTAAAATTGAACCCAGGATAATGTACTCGCTTTAGGGTTTCGCGTTCCACCCGTTTTCAGTCTACAACTCTATAATTTGGTAGACTAATCGAACTACTTTAGGGCTTTCATCTTTGAAAATCTGGAAACGTTTCGTCTTAAACTTTTTTTTGGACAAAATTTTTAAATCATGGATATTTTTCCCATATATGTATAACACGATATTTTGGTCGAAAACTTTTTGGTCTCTAATTTTACTGGTGTGGAGGGAAAACGAAGTTACTTCGCGAATTGGAATGGTCCATAAGCCGATATAACAACCGTTTCGGTGCAAGGGAATGAAGTGAAAAATTCAGCTGCACCCAAAACGGAACAAGTCTATTTTCTTCCAAACTAAAGTCAATATTTTCTAACAACTACAGCTCGCTTGCAGGTAATTCATATGCTATACAGTTTATTGCGATTGGATGATCACTTCAAAAGTGATGGCCGAGCTCTCACCCGGTAAAATACAAGTCGAAACTGTTTTCTATGTCCCAGTCCTGGAGGCAAAAGCGCTATTTTATGCCCCTTTCCTTGGGGGCTTTGGGGGAGGCATATCAAGAGGGGGGTGGGAAGGCCGCCTTGGGGGCACTGGGAGAGGCGGATCAAGAGGGGGATGGGAAGGCCTCCTGGGGGGCACTGGGGGAGGCGGATCAAGAGGCAGTGGGGGAGGTTCCTCATAAACCGTCCCCATTCTTGACGAAACGGTCATTCGCACCGCCCGAAGGCGCGCCTGAAATCTTCTTTTACTCTTATTGCTCCACTCGGACATTTTGCTATTGAAAAGTCACCCAGTTTGCCTATCTCTAAGCTAGGGTATATCAGTTTTTGATGTCGTCGACTGCCAATTTTATGCCTGACTGAGAAATTTTCTTCAGGAAGTAGAACAAGTACATCGTTTTTCTCAAAAGAAATCCATGCCTTGGCCAATTGTAAAACGAAAAACACCAAACACGATAAAATTCCACCCTTTTTTTAGAATACGGCAATTTTTTTATTGTTTTTTCTGCTATTATGCGTTTTGACTTGTCACTTTGCGCTGCTGCCTTCTGCTCCGATAATATCACCATGGCCATGTCATACATCACCGAAAAGCTCTAAGAGAGAGCTATTCGGCAATGCTAAGCTGTTTTCTAATCCTTTGGCGTGCAAAGAATGGTTACCCGACATTCAACAAGTAACATGCGTTTGGACGTCGCGTGTTTTTACATATTGGTGTACCTGCAATTTTCGAGTGAGCGATATCTCCAAAAGTTTCATATGGTTATCGTTGAAAATTACGCAATAGATACGTCAAATCTGTCTGTCCTTTTTGCCAACGAGACAACACTAACCATTCGTATTGAAATGATTAATAGCTCAAAAACATATGATGTCCATTTATAACAAAACCGTTATCTGGCATATTTTGGACGTCGCTGATCTTTGCGCAATATCTCCAAAAGTTTCAGAGGGTTATCTTTGAAATTTACGCGGTAGATATGTCTCATCTGTCTGTCCTTTGTGCTAACGAGACAACACTAACCCTTCGTAATGAAATGAATAATAGCCCAAAAACGTATGACTTCCAACCGTCCATTTACGACAAAACCGTTATCTGGCATAATTTGGATGTATATAATAATTAACAATATTTCACCGTAATTTCGCTAATTACAACCGAAATCTGTCGTGTTTGGTCTTTTTGGAATCGCAATTTGCTGAAACAAAAGAAACTGAAAAGAAAAGACTGACTTTATATGGTTCCAAGATAAAACTTTGAGTCAGATAGCTCGAGTCAATGAGCCCAGGGTTTCAACAGTACTTCACCACATGAAATATGGATAATCAATTCTTTTGCATCGTCTGCGAGAATCGCTTCTGTATGGCATCACCGCCATTCGTTATGGCCTGCGGGCACAGAATGTGCCTGCAGTGCATAAGGCACTACATATTGGCGATGATGCCATACATGAGATCACCACATTACGCAGCAGGAAGGGTTGCATGCTGCATTTGCTGGCCCAGCTGGCATAGGTGGTGCCAGCTGCAACCCTACAGCATGTAGCCTTTCCTGCTGTGGAAAATTAATTCTAACCTCACACTTTAATTCTACTTTGGTGATTATTTTTGTTGATTATTCGGCAGTGATTGGCCACTAAATTAAATCGTCCAAATTAATTCAAAATTATTTTTTCGGGTAGTGATTTACCCGCCAGTCCTTAATTGACTGCAGTTTTTTTTACTGTCAGGTTGAGGGCCTCCTCGTGGCGACAGTTGGGCAACAGTCCGTGTACTGGCTAACCTTCAAAATTCAGCTGCACCCAAAACGGAACAAGTATATTTTCTTCATTTTTTCCAAAATAATGCAAATATTTTTTAACAACTAACTGTTACGCAATAGCCAGACTACAGGTGATTCATATGGTGTATATTTTATGGCGATCGGATAATAATTCGACAATTTATGGCCGATTTCTGCACATGTAAAATTCAAGTCGAAAATCAGCGAAACTGCTTTTTATGACCATTTCCCGGAAGCAAAAACGCGGATGAAAGAGGCTAAGCACTTGGTAGCAAGCACACAGTGAAAACAGTTGAGAAAACGAGGTTAATTAGCGATTTGGAATGGTCTATACGTCGATATATCCTCTGCACCATTTTCGATGCAAGGGAATGGAGTGAAAAATTCAGCTGTACCCAAAACGGAACAAGTTTATTTTCTTCATTCCTTCCAAACTCAAGCCAAATTTTTGCCAATTATCTTTTACGCAATAGCCAGACTACAGGTGATTCATATGGTGTATATTTTATGGCGATCGGATAATAACTCGACAATTTATGGGCGATTTCTGCACATGTAAAATTCAACTCGAAAACCTGCGAAAATGTTTTTATGCGCCTTTTCCGAGAGCAAAAACGCCGATGAAAGAGGCTAAGCACTTGGTAGCAAGCACACACAGTGAAAACAGTTGAGAAAACGAGGTTAATTAGCGATTTGGAATGGTCTATACGTCGATATAAGCTCTGCACCATTTTCGCTGCAAGGGAATGGAGTGAAAAATTCAGCTGCACCCAAAACGGAACAAATCTATTTTCTTCATTCCTTCCAAACTAAAGCCAATATTTTTGACAATTAACTTTCACGCAATAGTCAGACTACAGGTGATTAATATGGTGTATATTTTATGGCGATCAGATAATAACTCGACAATTTATGCCCGATTTCTGCACATGTAAAATTCAAGTCGAAAACCAGCGAAAATGTTTTTTATGCCCATTTCCCGGAAGCAGAAACGCTGATGAAACAGGCTAAGTACTTGATAGCAAGTACACACAGTGAAAACAGTTGAGACAACGAGGTTAATTAGCTATTTAGAATGGTCTATATACGTCGATATAATGTTTGTACCATTTTGGCTGCAAGGGAATGGAGTGGAAAATTCAGCGGCACCCAAACGGAACAAGATTCTTTTCTTCATTTCTTCCAAACTAAAGCCAATATTTTTGCCAATTAACTTTTACGCAATAGCCAGACTACAGGTGATTCAAATCGTGTATATTTTATGGCGATCGGATAATAACTCGACAATTTATGGCCGATTTTTGCACATGTGAAATTCAAGTCGAAAACCAGCGAAAATGTTTTTCATGCCCCTTTCCTGTTTTCTTGTTAGTTATAGCGCATTTCATCTCTAGAATCGGTCCCTATCTATCCAATTTTGTAGTCTCTGGCAACAAATTTGGCATGTATTTATTCTGTAAGAACCAGTCTAAGTATCAAACAGAATTTTGTCCCATTATATCCCCTATAGCTGGTGACGAGCGATAATTCCGTCTGCTATGCCAAGAATTGCGATAAATTCGGCCTTTTCAGAGCCGATTTTGGCCTTCCTTGAATCGATTATAATTCTATCAGTTTTCCATATATCCACATTTTGAAAGATGAAAGCCCTAAAGTAGTTCTAATAATGTGCCAAATTACAGAGCTGTAGACTGAAAGCGGGCGGAACGCGAAACCCTAAAGTGAGTATATATATATAATCCTGCGTTAAATTTTAATTATTGGATTTTTTTATTATTTTGGTTACATATTGTCAAAACATGTCGTGTTTGGTGTTTTTGGAATCGCATTTTGCAGAAACAAAAGAAAGTGAAATGAAAATAGGGCAGACTTTATAAGGTCCCAAGATAAAACTTTGAGTCAGGCATTGTTCTCGGCCCCTGAAGTGGACGTTTTAGCTCTGGCGGCAGTCGACTCAATGAGACCAGGCTAACAACCCTTCTCTTCGCCATTCAGTCAGATGCAGCAAGATGCCCCGAATATCTCAACACAGCTGCAGTACACAGAGAAAATTCAAAACAAAATTTATTAATGTCAAATTGCGGTGCCTCCCGACAATTCCGGAGATCGATGATGAGCCGCCGGTTCCTTTACCCCGGAGGCCCATCGATCCTCCTCCGCCATTGCCAGCGAGGCGTCCAACTCGGCCTCCCCGTCATCCCTCCCTCCCCACCTCCCCCTGTCCCCCCTCGGCGCCCTGCAGCTGTGCGGTATCCTATCGAAGCGAGGGTAGTTATCTTTGATCCAGCTCAAGTTGTACCAAGGAGGAAGGACGGAGAAGGCCGTAATTGGCCGGGCCCTAATTGGCCCTTATCGGCCCTAATTGGCTGATAAATGACCGTCATGATGAGAGGCTCCACGTGCCGACGGTTGGGCAACAGCTTCAATGCTGGCAAATCTCATCATAAACGTAATCTTTGTGTAATATCTCCGAAATTTTCAGATTGTTATCTTTGAAAATTACGCAGTAGATACGTGCCATGCGTCAATTATTTTTCCCAAAGATGGAGCACTAACCATTCGTATTGAAATGATTAATAGCTCAAGAACATATGACGTCCAACCGTCCATTTGCGACAAAACCGTAATCTGGCATATTTTGGACGTAGCTGATATTTGCGCAGTATGTCCAAAAGTTTCAGAGGTTTCCATCATCAGTTTTTAATTATGCGAATCACGAAAGCAATAAGTATTGTAAAATTATGTAGATGACCTCATAAACTGCGACAAATGAAAAGGGTTTTCCAAGCATGTCGTCACCAGGGGTGTGGGCGACGTAACTTCGTAAGTTTTTTTGAAAAAAAACAAGTTCAAAAATGGCTTCAATGATTAGCATTTATTTATATGAATGCCGATCGTTAAAAAACCGGACCTTTTAAAAATATATACAATATGTAATAAAAATATAATATATACAAAAAATTAGGTCCTCAATATTTCATTTTATGAAAAGATTATTAAATTTGACCATTGAAAAATAATGACAGGCCTTTCCTTTTCTAGATTTATTACACAATTTTATTGATTAAAATCAATAAAATATGAATTAGATATAATTCAATAGAGGAACATACATTAAAATTTAATTAAAAAATATATACATATTCACAACCCCTGCCAGGGAATACTACATCCTGACAGGGGCTGACAGAAAAGGTCATTTGGAAAATTAAAATAAATTTAACATTACTTAAGAATGAACATTGAATATGAATTCAAAATGAATTACAGTATAAACTAACACTATGAGTCAGAGTTTGGTCTGAATCGCTCGCCATTACCAATGTTGGCTCTTACACCCGTCAGTTGGATAATATCGGCTTTTCCGTGACTTATTATCTACCTATTTAAAATCGGTAGCTCAGTTACTTACGTTGGTATTTGAAACACCATTAAAATATTAACCCCCAGATAAACTGGAGATATTACAAGTCACCCATAGCCGTTTGTTGGTCCGAATGAGCCGAAATCCCGATAAGCTCCTCGGTCATCCGCGCCTCGCCGTTGGAAGTTATTGGCCGCTCATAATCCTGTTGGCAAAATTTTGCTAATCCTGACATGGACATCACGGCGATTTCTTTAGTTCTACAGCCAGGAAGATCATATTACATGTTATCGATGTGTCCAACCGATAGAGGAATTTTCGCCCTCTGGTTGGCCTGACATGGCTGAAACCGGATTTCCTAGCCGATAGAAGCCGAAATCAACCGTTCTATTATATTTTACTGATATAGATAATTGGACGATTCACGTTTCGCTCCCACTATGCACTACGCATAGTATAACAAGCTACCCAATTGACAACCCTGTTTAAATATTCGCTTGCCATCTGCTGTATTTTGTTGAGTTTGCTTTCTCTTATTAACAGAAGATAACTGTGTATTTTATAAAAGGAAAATGCCGATAATACAGTCGCACAAATCGAACTTTGTTTTGGGACAACAAAATCACGTTTTGGGAAATTTAATCAAAGTGGCCAGATTACTGCACTAATACAGAGATTTGGTAAATAAAATATGAGTAATGTTTTTACAAAATTTTACTCGCTAATAATATATCTTCATTATATCGAAAAAAGTCTTCTTCCTTGCCACATTTCATCCGCAATATAATGCCCTATTGGTACGTGTGGTGTGTTATCCACTTACAATTGATAAAATACAGAGAGCAAGAATCGCAACACGAGATTGTTATTGGTAATATACTTAACTTCTGTTTTCTTGGATGAATAAATTGAGTGAATATGAGTATTTCGAAATTGGAGGACCGAAAGTATGGCATGTAATATAAGGTTGTCTTACTCAAGAATGAAATGGTTAAGAGACGTACCCTAGCTTATATTATACCAACGTCATTTGTATTGGCGAGAACTCCGAATATTCCCATTTGAGGACAGAAAAAAACCCCGCATGCTTCCATAACCCAACTTCACCAAAAAAACACAATTTTAACTGCTCTGCAAACTGTCTGAGCAAACTGACATCTCAACATTGAATTACATATACTTAAGATAACAATTCATACCTAACTATAGATATCACTGAGATATTGTGAGGACATGTGGGAATGGTTATAGTATATGCAAACCTAGCAATAAGGTGTCTCCCTCGCCAAATTTTTTCCCTGAAATAATTAAGCGTGATTTGACACGAAGACAGTTTTGATATCGTTTAGCTATCAGCTCTGTGGATTTAGAAACAACTCCGCCTGTTTGCCAACATCTTTACGCAACAACTGGCGGTCAAATCAAAATTGTAAGATAAACAAATTTGGTTGAATTCAACGACTGGGAGTTGTGTATGTCAATGTGTGAATTATGGGGGAGGGGGGTCATAGGAAAAAGAGGGAGAACGACACAGTGAAAATTCAAAACTGGGGGTTAGATGTATCGAATTTTTTTCCTCAAAACATGAATATGAAATATCAAGATTAATAACGTAAATAAAATAGTTCCCTGCATTACATAAACCCTGCAATCCCCTGTTGGTCAGCACATGTAGTACACCTCCATTTTGCAGAATAAAACACATCTGCTAGGCGAAAAGAGCGGTGATGCAAGAGAACCGATTCCTCGACGGCCACTTGTTTACATAACAGAGAAGGAAGAATTGATATATTTTATAGTTTCTCTTGTTGTGTTGTTATTGACGATTTATTTAGTGATAATCTGTATTGTTTGGTCATGTTATTATAATAATGTCTTAACATTTTCCAGTTACCGCACTACATTTGCCTAAGACACCCAATTGGAGTAACGTTTAACTTAACAAGCGCTGGATGAGCGCAAAGACCTCCGTCGAGGCAACAGGGTCCGTAGCGTAATACATCACTGAATAACATACGGCCCGATGCCAAGCTCAATTTTGCATTTGTTGGACGTTAGCTTCATCAATGGTAATTAATCTGGGATTGAGGGTTCCTCACTAGCATGTCCAGACAGGGACGTGAAAGTCACATTCCCAGCAAATAATTTTTGTTTCATTTGACGTGCTTGAAATATTGGGGTATGGAATAGAGTATATTGATGGAAAACCTGGAAAAGTGCTTGAGACATTAGGCCCCATCCCACCCACACCTCCCCATGAGAGTTAGCGACAGAAATGAGATTCTGTGTGCCTAGTTGTACCAACTTGCTTGTGATTTTGTGCCATAGGCCCAACACAGCAACACTTCGTATTTTGTATGTGTACAGTATAGCATCATCATTGATGAGAGAATGCTCTTCAAAACACACCTCATTTTACCGACACTTCGTTCTGATCTGTCTCAACATCATATGATGAGGATTCAATGCGCTTGGTATAATTTTTTATACTGGTTACAGGTCACCTTCGCCTTCACCTTACTGTATCAATGACCATGGACTTGTACATGTATCACATTCACATTGAATGGTGATGGCTGATGAGAATATTGCCCCTATGGAACAAATGACTGGATTCCACGCAGCAAATATTTATTGTGTAACAGTGAGAAGAAATTAATTGTATAAACATTCCAAGCCTCATTGAACACAAGCCGCACCATACTTGATATGAATATAACGCGCGTACATTAGCTCGCTTGGACGTCGCTTAGTTAAATATGGACAGACTCGCAAAATCTCAAAATTTTCAAAAGCCACAAAAATGCCCTCAGCTTGTACAGAGTAAGTAAAAATACTTATGTACAACTTGATGTTTAGAAATGACTGTGTTGAGCGGTTCTATTCCCAACTTCTCTTTTATTCTATGTCATAGAGGACAGGGTTTGGTAGATAATTAAAAAACTGTATTAACTCGGCTTCACATTTTAGAGAATGACTTTAATTGAGCCAAAGATGAAAGAGAAATACACTTATAAAAAAATCTATTTAAAAAAAAATATATGTTTATATTAATTTTAATTTCCATAATTTATTGAAAAAAACTATACGTAGACTTCGACCACCCAATATCACACAGGCCAGGCAACTGTGAGAACAAGTGAAAGATACCCATCGAGTTGAGCGGATTTGCAGATAAACAACAACAAAAAATTGCACTTTGTGCCTCACGAGGCCCTTCTCCATAGAGTGCATGCCAGTTATTTTCTAGACTACAACAACAACAGTTTTTGCCTGTATCACAGTCCGAGCTTCCGATTACCCTTCAACCTTACCCAGACGACGGATAATTTTTGACAGATTGTCCGGCTAGGTTGTTGATCGGATTCACAGATCATGAATTCCACCGTGACGGATTCACCGTTGGGAAGACTTTTTCTTTATTCGAAGTCATGTACTCGGAAGTTCCGTGGTCATACCCATGTAATTTCAAGTTTAGTTTGCTACTCTATATGACATCTGTTTACGGATCCATGAAAAATCTACAGATGATCCAGCATTTTCAGTAAATCATGCTTCGAAATGTTCGTGACGGAATCACCTGAAACGGACATGACTCTTGACTAGTGTTGCTTGTCTATTTTTTGCTGCTCTGTTTCAATCTGACTATTCTTATATGACATCTCTTACTAACATACAGTACCCAAGGATGATAAGATTTTTTTCATCGTGAGAAAAACGCGACTGGATCATCCCAGGGGTTAAATCTAGTCCGTGACGGAATCGACAAAAAATCGTGATGGAATCACGAGTGCGCTTTTTAAATCTTATCGGTAAAAGTGCTTTATTAATTACACATTTACTTCAAAAAAATATTCCTAGAGTGAATTTATCTCTTCTACTTAGAAAATTAAAACTCTGACCTCTTATTTTTACTAAGGTATACAGCTCCCGCCACATGCATATCTTTTCTGCAGATGTTTCAAAATAGTATAGTTTTCAGTAAAGTGCAATTTTTCTTCTTTGACAATTTAGAATTTCCCGAGTTCTTCATGTTAAAAAATTGCGGGAAAAATATTTCGCTATTAAAACACATCTTCTCTATTATTGGCTTGTTCCCGGGGATCATAGGAAGCGAATAGAACAAACAGCATGCTAATATAGGGGCTACGACAGAATGTGGAGTGAATTTTATGCGAAAAAGGGCTGTTTAGCAATGTCCGCTTTTCCGTGGAATTCATGAGCGCACGATTGAATTATCATGGGAAGATATATATTTTCAGTCGCTATCTCCCCCCCCCCCAATCTTCAAACAAAAGGAAAAGAAAAAGCCGAGAGAGCGCCTCGTGAGGCAGAGTTATTTTTCCAGACTACAACAACAACAGTTTTTGCCTGTATCACAGTTCGAACTTCCGATGACCCTTCAACCTTACCTAGACGACGGATAATTTTTGACAGATTATCCGGCTAGGTTGTTGATCGGATTCACAGATAACGATTGAAGCATGGGAAGATATATTTTTTCAGTCGCTATCTCCCCAACCCTCACAACTAAAAAAAAAAAGAAAAGAAAAAGCCGAGAGAGTTCTTCGGAGTTTTACGTTTTTGACCTCTGACTTTGAATTTGACTTCTCACTTCCGACTCGCATCCTGGTGAATGACACTCGTCCTTTATCTTTTTGCCGATTCAGAGATTCTCGAGGAAGTTTCCAATTATACTATCTGGAATGCGAGTTTTTCTTTCGTGAAAATTGACTCTTTATGAAAGTGCAGGTTTGTCTTCGTCGAAAACCGGCAATCTGTACCAGCGCGAAGCTATACTGTACACGCGCGAATTTAGTACCCTCGAATAAAGAGACCCGGTGGAAGCGCTGCAAAGGATACACACCTTTTGTGACGTAAGCATTCATTTGTGTCCAAAGAAAATTCAAGATTTCGTCGGGAACCATGACGATCCCTATTGGAAATACTATGAGTCGTGGGTTCCCCATATGACAATTATTTGGCGGGAGATTTCACGTTGCGCTCCTAGACCTCCGTCTGATCGACGGAGGTAAAAAAGCTATTGTTCGTTTCCGTGTATAGACAATTGCAACACTTTAAAGCTAAATGCTTCTATTAAACTCATACACATCACCAGCTATTCCCCCCGCCGCCCCTGTCCTTCGGGTTATTTTCATATCCCCAATGAGGAATTTTCAACTTGACTCGATGTTATTTGCCTTTCCTAGTTAACTAATATGTGATTATAGTGTATGCGGAGTATAAATTGAATGCACCACTGGCATGGTAATCCAGTGGTAATCCAATGAAACGCAGACAATGGTCCTTGTTGAAGTGGAAAATACTCAGCATAACTTTATAAGGTTAAAAAATCAGCACAAATATATGATATAGATATTATGACAAAAAGGACAAATGATATCAATTTAGAGAGTAACACGAATTGAAGATAGTATGTCATAATATGGAATACAACACAAGAGTCTAGTACGTCATTCAATATTCAGCCGTCGTCCAATAAAGAATTTCCGCGTCCATGATCCAAACACTACTTTATATAATAAAATTATCACCAAATGAATAGGATAAATAATAGTATACATAGAACTATGCTGACTACCAGTCCGACAGAAGCTGTCAACAGTTATCAATGATGCCAGAAAGACCTCATGTTCCAAGAATAATATTCAGGGTAGCTGTTGTTCCGCACATCTAAGCTTTTTTAAAATTCTTACAACAAATGTAGTTGTAACCGATCCAGTAGTTGGACTCTTAGTGGCGGACTTCTGTCATTTCAACTGTGTCACTGACAGGTTAAGTATACAGTCATCTAATATTATGACTCGCCTAGTTTGCGATATTCTCCGGCATCTAAAATAGCTTAACATCTGATCAAGTTTGTTCTTGAACAGAGCCATTTGTGACCAATCAAATACGGCACATTATAGACATTTGTGCTTATAGGAAAGTGGAAAATGGATGTTCTGCTCTGAAAATAATACATAACGCGACGTGCGACGTGCTTCAAACTGACACTTCACACGACCCAATCGGACCACGGATGCTCGTTCAAATGCCCATTCTCCATAATTCTCTGTCCACGCATGCGCAAATCGGCGACATATCCAGGATACCCCACCCAAGCCCGGGGCAGCCCCACGAGTGCTTCAATATGATACTCAACACGACCCATTCGGACTAGAGCTTCTCAGTAAAATTTATCCCATGGCCTCGAGACCCCTCACATCGTATTCCTGAGCGTAAAACAAAACAAAAATAATATGCTACACTCCATACTGTCACGAAAAATACCCATGAGTGGGTTCCTATTGGGACTATCAGGTCCCAGTATATATATCTCCGTCTTACACCAGATGCAAACCGTGATATTTTCAACCGATCATATTAAGTACGGTGTATAATCTAGGTTCTCGTTTAGCGACGTTGAGATTGGTCAAGACCGGGATGGGTCACAAGGCGCTGTATTAGCTTGGCTAATGAGTGTCCATAGTATCGCTGCCTGTATGATGATGCATAATTTATGGATGGCTAAAACCCTGATGGTGGAAGATTGAACTCTGTGTTCAACTGATCTCCGGACATTCCCGGAGATGACCGGGTCTTACCTTAATAAAGATTACCGGACATTCCCGACGATTCCCAGCGAATCAAACTGGGGATCAGTATTGACTGGGAAGTCACATGGACGGGGATTTATCCACATATATAATTTATCCGCGACGTCATATAAACACGTGACCATAACTGAGATCATCCCCGGACGTGACCCTTGACACGTATGTGACGTCACAGGATGTGAAATCATCCGTGATATCATCCACCTCTTCATTTCCTCCAGCCCCTCAGAAATACGACAGAATAAGGGTTGTATATACTATTATGTACAATAAAATATACCTTAAATTTTGTATGCGAAATTAAGCATATGTTGTTATATCATTGGCGTGATTTTTCTGCCTTTGTGTATCATATTTGTCGTGACGATAAATGTCATCCGGAGAACACTGCTTGGTCAGTCAAGCGGATCAACTTAAACGAGCACTATACAATATTATTAATTGACTGTGTATGTTATTACTCGAATACAGTGTAAAACGGCCTGTCCATACGTCATGTCGAACTCGACTTGTATTGGCCGAGTTGTATTGGCCGAGTTGAAAGCTGTATTGGCCGGGTTGAATGTTGTATTGGCCGAGGTCAACGAGTGCAGCCGTAACTAGCAGTAAGCACCGACGACTGGAGAAACAGACGACAGCAGTGTTGTTTGTTCAGCGCGATGGCGAGCGCAGAGCGTGTTATTTAAGGGTTCGTGGGTGGAATGTTAGAGCTTGAGGAGATATGTGGATACGATTTAAAACGATTTAAACCTGTTACAGATCAAGAAACGGATGCTGCCACTCAAGCTCGGAAAAACAAGTACACGGTCAGTAAATGTCAATTAATAAAAATATTATGAATCGATTGTTTTCGTATAGCCTTAGTATTGACCTTCGGGTCGCCGTATTGGCCCTCGGCCTGCGGCCTCGGGCCAATACGGCGACCCTCAGGTCAATACCAAGGCAATACGAAAACAATCGATTAATAACATATAATATTAAGATGGAATCGCGCGGTTATCGGGTGACTCAAAAAGAACTAGAAGAACCCAGGGGTTATTGTAGGGTGTACTGGACGAAGTAAAAATTACCGGGCGGTGAACCATAAGGTAATGGATTTACAGGTAAAACATCAATAATTCACCAAATCTTGCCTCGGACGTCAACAGGCAACATGGGAGAGAATATCGAGCGATGTACAAAGTACCAGGGGATAAATGAAAACACACTGGTACGGAGAAAACTTGATCATTTAATCAGAAAACGATACAAAAAAAAACAGATGAAATGTTGTAAAATAAATGCCCTACTGCGAAAGCGTATCAGGCAGTAACAGAAAACGGCGTATAATATCTCTATCACGGTGATAACTAAAAGATCATAGCCAGTTCTATAATTTTCTAACAGTATACCGGAGAAGACTCAATCTCAGTGAACTGCCATATAATATCAAGGAATATTCTCCTGATTTACCATCTTGGTTTACCTAGATTGGGAGAGACCGACCAGGAAAGATAGGCGGGATGATTCCAAATCAGACAGATGAGAGTGTGATTAAAATCGTGCACCGGGTACGTTAGGAAACGACAAATTTTAATCGTTATTTACATGGGACATACACAATATTGTATGCGACATTACGATATAAAAAGTACTGGGCAGTGCGCCGTGTAAGAAAACAAACTGGTAGAAAACGTGCGGATTTAACTTCAAATTTAGAGTACCGGATGGTGAATGAGGTACCGGACGATATAAGCAAACAGAACGCTTTGAATATCTCAGTTTGATCTATCATATAAATAATCACGCGAGTGTTTTTCTTGAGCTTTGATCAAAACTAACGCACATTTGCAACCATACCCAACTATAGATAGTAATTTCTGCTAACTGGCCTCCGCGGTATATTACTGCACGCTTGGCTGAATACAGGTGTCAGCCGTCTTTTGACTGCCGCTTACGTAAACGGTGTACGCCCGACAGTGTTTTGTGCCCGACTCAAGATTACCCATCTTCATTTTATCCAGCCAATTTCTACGTTCCCACTTCGAACCTGCCTTGATTTATCTGGACCCCTTCAATGTTCAAATAACTTATAAATAGACACGAGACGTCACTGACCTCGAAGGTATTCGAAATTCGAAATGGGTCGCACAAGATCGTTATTGATTGGCTGACCTACATTGTGGGCACCTTATTAGGAGGAAAGACGCCGATAATAGAGGATGATGTCACTCTACGTGACTTCACTGACCTTCACTCGCTATCGATGTGTACGTTCTGATTGGTTCTTCTGCCGTTAGAAGGTGAAATTTACACTTCGGATTTTGAACACTGAAGGGGTCAGATAAATCAAGGCAGGTTCGAAGTGGGAACGTAGAAATTGGCTGGATTAAATGAAGATGAAGATTACCCAGCTTCTGGTCAATTGGGGTCTCCAGCTTACTCGTTGCTTGTACATTCAACTCCCAATGTATTATGATCTTTAAATATGTTTAATTCCAATATTTATATCTGATCTTATAGGCAAGCCTGTTACACACACACACACAAAAGGCATACGTGAGAGCAGGTAATGAACATTGAATTTAAGCAATAAAACTTAGGTGAAAGAGTATAACAATATATTAATCATAATATTGGTTGAAGAGAAATGTAACATGTGTTGTATTATCCCTGTATTCTTACAGATTATTGGGGCATTTCGACCTACCAGTTATAGTACAATGCTTGTGAAAATATTCAAGAAAAGTTAGTACCGATACCATGTGAATTTCACTGAATAACACTTCCATGTTCCTGTTTCAGTATTACATCAACAAACATAAAGCCCTGCATTCTAATAAAGGAAGAGGAATTCGCCCATCCATTTGGCAACAAATACTCATTTAAAGTCGATTACATTCTACGTTTTCAGGGTGGGATAACGGTGTAAAGAAGCCGAACGATATTATTTTTGGTGTTGATCACATAATCATGTTATGAAAATCAACCTGCTGGATGCATCTGTCCACAGGTCTAAGTAGCACTGTTTTGTCAGAGATTTTTTTTAAATTTCAAAATTTTAATTTTTTTTTAACATCTTGGAAAGATTAAATTATTATATAGCTTACTCTAATACTCATACATGGTCATATTTTAACGCGCGAGCTCGTGTTTGCCAAGCATGGAAAATTACACAAAATAGTATATACCAAATAGTCTATGTATTTGGTATATACTTTGTGTAATTTTCCATGCTTGGCAAACACGGGCTCGCGCTTTAAAATATGACCATGTATGAGTATCAGAGTAATAGTGGGGCGGATAAGTGCCATTTTAGGGGTCAATACTTCAAATGGTGATACAAGCATGAAACTTGGCACAACCATTCTCATCAGGTCATATTTCAAGAAAAGCAATTGAGCCACTTGAAAATTCAAGATGGCCGCCATTTTCAAGATGGCCGCCTTTTTCTTCTGTTAATTTTCACTTTAAACACATAAAATGGTACCGTTATTCGATTTTAAGTTAGGTCAGTCATAATTGATAATTTTCTGAACATGCTGAAACCAACTGCAATTAAAAAAATCCAAACTTCCCATATTAGTAGTAGGGAGAGTTGAAATTTTGTCACATTTTTGCG
>JAVTVY010010941.1:0-50289 GCA_036873755.1 Hanleya hanleyi | reverse complement strand
GAGTGAGAGGAGAGTGACACTAGCTCTCATATCAATATTCCAGGAGAGCGAGGGCAGTGACAATAGCTCTCCTACCAATATTTCAGGGGAGTGAGAGGAGTACATTGTAACACTAGCTCTTTTATATTCCAGGAGAGTGGTAGAGGTATCACACAAGCTCTCCTACCAATATTTCAGGAGAGTGAGGGCAGTGATTGAGTGACACTAGCTCCCCTACCAATATTCCAACAGAGTGTGAGAGGAGTAACACTAGCGCTCCTACCAATATCCCAGGAGAGTGTGAGAGGAGTGACACCAGCTCTCCTAAATTCCAGAAGTGTTAGGTGAGTGACACTAGGTCTCCTACCAATACCCCAGGAGAGTGCGGGCAGTGACACTAGCTCTCCTACCAATATTCCGACAGTGTGAGAGAAGCGACACCTCTCCTATATTCCAAGAGAGTGGCAGGAGAGTGACACTAGCTCTCCTACCAATACTCCAAGAGAGTGAGGGCAGTGACACTAGCTCTCTTAAAAATATTCCAGGAGTGTGAGAGGAGTGACACTAGCTCTCCTAACAATACTTGTGCGGGGAGTGACACCAGCTCTCCTACCAATATTCCAGGAGAGTGAGGGCATTGACATTAGCTTTCCTACCAATATTCCCAGAGTGGGAAGGGAGTGACACTAGCTCTCCTACCAATAATCCAGGAGAGTGAGGCCATTGACATTAGCTTTCCTATCAATATTCCCGGAGTGGGAAGGGAGTGACACTAGCTCTCCTACCAATATTCCAGGAGAGTGAGGGCATTGACACTAGCTCTCCTACCAATATTCCTGGAGAGTGTGAGGGAAATGAAACTAGCTTTCCTACCAATATTCCCAGAGAGGGAAGGGAGTGACACTAGCTCTCCTACCAATATTCCTGGAGAGTGTGAGGGAAATGAAACTAGCTTTCCTACCAATATTCCAGGAGAGGGAAGGGAGTGACACTAGCTCTCCTACCAATATTCCTGGAGAGTGAGGGGAGTGACACTAGCTCTCCTATATTCCAGGAGAGTGTGAGGGAAATGAAACTAGCTTTCCTACCAATATTCCAGGAGAGGGAAGGGAGTGACACTAGCTCTCCTACCAATATTCCTGGAGAGTGAGGGGAGTGACACTAGCTCTCCTATATTCCAGGAGAGTGTGAGGGAAATGAAACTAGCTTTCCTACCAATATTCCAGGAGAGGGAAGGGAGTGACACTAGCTCTCCTACCAATATTCCTGGAGAGTGAGGGGAGTGACACTAGCTCTCCTATATTCCAGGAGAGTGTGAGGGAAATGAAACTAGCTCTCCTACCAATATTCCAGGAGAGGGAAGGGAGTGACACTAGCTCTCCTACCAATATTCCTGGAGAGTGAGGGGAGTGACACTAGCTCTCCTATATTCCAGGAGAGTGTGAGGGAAATGAAACTAGCTTTCCTACCAATATTCCAGGAGAGGGAAGGGAGTGACACTAGCTCTCCTACCAATATTCCTGGAGAGTGAGGGGAGTGACACTAGCTCTCCTATATTCCAGGAGAGTGCGAGGGAAATGAAACTAGCTCTCCTACCAATATTCCAGGAGAGTATAAGGGGAGTTACAGTGCCTCTCCCACCAATATTCTTGGAGAGTGATAGGCAGCTAGCCTATGATTTTATTCATGAGGTCTGCTGACTGTCTGTATTTGGTCAGGTACAGGTACAAGGCCAAATATATTCGTTCTATTTTTAGGACATTCAGGCCACTCAAACAAGAATTGAAGTTTACATTGTCTACATTGCCAGAAATGTGATTTTATAAATCTTCATCACACTCAAGGCCTAGGTATATCAGTCCCCATTCAAATCCTCATGTACACTCATCCAACCACTCATCAAACTTCTTTCAGAAAATTGCTGATACTACTGTTCGAACTCTAAGATCAACAAGTGCAGGACATCTTCATATACCTAAAAGTAGGACGGAATATTACAAAAGAAGCCTTCATTACTCAGGTCCAGTAATTTGGAATAGTTTACCCCAAAATATACGCAATGCCGAGTCTGTGAATTCTTTCAAGAGATTTGTACATAATTTTGTAAATAGTGAAACTTCATGATGTGCTCTAAATATATATATACAACATCAGAATGTGCTAACAAGATATTATCTTAGATGCTGTCATTGTGGCTATCAACCATTGCTATGTATATTCATGTGTATAATGTACTTGTAATATAATAGCTCATTATAATATGTACTCTTGAGGGCCTCAAGGGAGAACAGTCTCTGACTGATTGTGTCACCCTCGGTAAATAAAGCATTTATTATTATTATATATATAACACCCTCCCCCCCACCTTCTCCAGCTCTCATTTTCCCAGTCTAGCAAAATTTATTGTCTACATCTGTCATGCACCAGTCTGATACTGAATATATGTACAATGTGGAGCTTCATGGTGATGTCAGTGGAATAGCCAATTAGTGCACCGACTCAATTAACACTGAAAAATGTTGGCTTTTCCATTTGATTTACTATAGTAGCCATAGCAACCAAATATCTTGAGATCTAACACTGCAAATACTGAAACAACTGATGAACCTAACATACATATATGTTCACATTATCGATGCCTTACAAAATCTATAAATTTACAACCTTTTTTTATTCCACATATTATTTCAGTTTTTATATGTGTTCACTGTTATGGAGTATTGTTTATTATAGAATGCCCATACATTGTTGTACGGGGCTGGAAGGGCTGTGAACTTCTCTCTAGCAAACTCTTCTATACAGAATAAATGTACAGTAAAGTCTCTAACAAAACAATCAACGGAAGAGCAATTTGGGGGTGAAAGTATGGGGCGATCAGATATATTGATTCTGAATGAAGGAGAGTGTCCTCGAAAAAACGCAGTGATCAAATGCTCAGTGTCATTTCCACATACACGAGGCACAAAAATACGTACAAGCAGGGCCATATCCAGAGCCAGTTTGATACCTGTTAAGGGGTATGGGCGCCCAAACTTTACAGCCAATTTTCATGCTTTTTACCTACAAATGTGCCTGAATACATACAAATGCGCCCCAAAAAAGATGTCCCAAAATAAACTCTGGATATGGTCCTGACAAGATCAAATATTTTACTGGAAATGGTGATTGCAATGAGGTATGGATGATCAAATTTAATGGGATCTTTGATCGAAAATTACACTGAAATTAGGAAGTGATCGTGAATCAATAGGGGGATCGATTTAATGGTGGAATTAACATACATCTAATAATAATCTGCCATCTAATAATATCAGGTCTATTTAAGTTTTCAAACCGCAAATATCCAATTCAGTATATGATGTAAGTGTAGGAATTTGAGATATTATTTTTCATCTTTTATCAAATGTTGTAAAGCAAAAAAGTTAAACAACAAACCAATAACATACATCCAGAGATTGAGATCTGAAGGGAAACAGAAAACCACACTTCATAGTCCAGAATGATGAAGGTGTGGCAAAATGGCCTTTCTCAGATAGAGATCATATAGTGAGGTGTATACAGAATACATTACACGTATATGAATACCTGTATATGGGATGATCACTTAGAGCTAATATACTTACATGTACATGCCTGATACATTATTGTGGTGGTCTGAGGGTTAATACCCTGCCAGCATAGCCTCCAGTCACAACAGGTTAAATTATTAACACTTTGCCCCCCTAATGTAACAGATTTAGCCCAGTCTGCTAACCAAATCCAACCATGTGGCACAGAATTAATCCCTTGCTTACCATTGGCCTACAAGGTTAGCTGGATGGCACTTGAAAACAGCTGTCAATGTGCATGTATTAACATGTACAAGTAAGACATGCATGGACACCATTACCATGCTTACAGCTCATACACTGTATAACTGATCATATACACCTCCCCCTCCCCTAACACCCCCACTCACTCACACACTTCATTATGCTGTACATGTATAATCTTACACAGTGACAATGGGGTACCGACATTATCCCCACTGGACGTTTTCCCCACCCTAATATTGTGAAATGTTGATCCAGTCGCGCATCATTTAAATTTGACGATAAAAAAAATAATGTTACAAGCGAAAATGTTGTTGTTATTGTTTGTATATGAAAAAGCGAAAATACCAATCTCAACAGTCATGCCTTCGTGATAGTGAGTTCTCGTATTAGGGAATCTCGCAGGACTACAATGCGAAAATACGCATGCTCTGGTGGGGGGTAATATAAAAGTAGGACTACGCGTGATGTTCGAAGATTTCAAAGACTGAGTGAACAAAGGGGAAGTGAATTGTTTTTTTTTTAATGAAAATATGAAAGACAATTAAGCTCAATGATTGACTTTTACTGTGTAATCTATTAAAATCAATAAAGATTGAATGGGCATGCGGTGTGTTTCTCGTCTCACTGCAGTCAGAGGGTGTATCACCGACATGTTAGGAGGTTAGAAACTCTGACCATGGGAGACTTTTAATGACATAGGTCATGGAGTGTTCATCAAAACTTGTATTATTTCAGTCTTGAAGTATACCAATTGGAAATCAGGATTCTGACAGAATTTTGCACATGCTTACTATTTGCAGAATTGGACTATGTATGCTTGTGAATAGGTTTGTTTCTGGGAACTATATATATCACACAACCAATATAAAAGTATGAATGATTTATATCACTTCCTTCTCACAGCTGCTATGATGAATTATTAGAACAATAAACACGTCCTCCAGCCATTGTAAACTTCAGAATCCTTCTTCAGACTCAGTATTTGAAACTTAACTAGAACCCGTGGACTTCGAAAACCCCATCCTATTTTGTATATGCAATTGGTATGTAATAGATCTGGGCTTTGTTCATTACATGTATATGCCGATATAATACCCTGTCATCATTGGACATGCTCTCAGAGTGGCAGATTAAACGATCTGATTCGTATGTCGGTCGACCTTGAGGAGTTTCAAAGTTCCATAACTTCACATGGAGTGCAACAATGTTGATTGCTTGATTTATAGGTACTCTACCAATAAATGAAACCCATCTATCCAGTTTACTTCAGTGCCTAACTACACATACAGTGTTGTGTGTGTTAAGTAGGATATCAATACACAAATGTTGGGTTTTTCTTCCCAAAAGTGACAGCTCTAATAAGCTGTGGCATGAAGTGATCACGACCCTCGGATTTGGAGAGGAATAACACAGCGCTATTGTCCGGACAGGATCCAACCATTGAAAATCCAAGATGGCTGGCATCACACAGGTAACTGAAAAGCAATCTCAAGTGTCCTCTCACTGATGTCAAGACACTCCCGAGTTGGAAATTGATTGGTTCAAGTTATTAATCGGACAAGAAATGAGTAAACATCCAGCTGCTGACAGTGCGATGGCAGTCATCTTGGATTACACAAGTAACTTAAAAGCATTCCTAACCATCCATCTTCTCACAGACGTCAAGCCATTCTCAAAGTTTGAAGTCGATCAGCAATTCTTGTCTGGAAAAGATTCAACTGCTTAAAATGCAACATAAACCAAATATATATATATCGCTGATGCATGGCCGCCATATTGGATTATGCATGTCCCAGAAACACAATTCCAACTCTCCTCTCACCTATAGTTTGAAGTTGATCGGTTCAATAGTTCTCGAGTTATTGATCAGACAAGATATGTACTGAAGGTTGCCATTTCGGATAATAGGCAAAAAAACTGAAAATCAATCCCAACTGACCTCTCACTGATGCCAAGCCACTCTCCAAGATTGAAGTCGATCAGTTGAATCTTTCTTGAGTTATTGCCGGAAGATCAAACTGCTAATCCAAGATGGCCGGTGATGGCCATTTTGGATTACACAGGTAACTGAAAAACAATTCCAACCGTCCTTTTCTTAAGTAACAAGAAAAAATAGTTATCTCCCCTTTGATATTTTTCAAAACCGATCATTTTATAAGGAAATGAGCTTCGGCATTGATTCTTGTAACATTAATGAACACTTTAATGACCAAAACAGTATGTGTGACCTTAAATTTGACCTTTGCCCTTCAGGAGCGTCTCAAGATGAATGCAAAGTTGGTGGTCAACTCTTGAGCGGCTGATGCAATCAGTTATTCTCGAGTTATTGCCAGACAACATCAAACTGCTGATCGAAGATGGCCGGTGGTGGCCATCATGTATTACATAAATGTAGGTAATTGAAAAGCAATCCCAACCGTCCTCTCACTGATGTCAAGCCACTCTCCAAGTTTGAATTCAATCAGATCTTGCATTGCCCTACAGCTTTGATAACTTATCTTTGTTCACCTCGTACAAAAAGTCTGTTGAAATTTCACATCCGGAAAGCCTTCAGACTGACAGTTTCAGTCACGATTGTGACAGAATTCTATGGATAGTCTTTCTGTTGAGATTACATCATTTATACCAGGCCCTCTCCTGTTCAAGAGATCAGAGCATAGCTAACACTTTGATTACCATCATCACATCTGTGCAGAGACTGAGCGCACCATAAATATCCGGGGTAAATCTATACAGCAGGAACATACTGATACCTGTGAGTTCGTCAATCTCTTAATATACAACAACAACATCCACATTCCGTGTAAAAATTACCCTTTCAATTTCGAGCATTCCTTTGCAAAAAAAAACAACGTATTAATTCCCATCTGCCATCGTCCAAAAACTATAGACTCACAACATTACAATTGTGTCCAACTATGTAAGTTTCAGTGCCTAACTCATCCTAGTTTTTCCACTCTTGATGTAGAAAGGTTTCTGAGGTATACATAGCTCAGGAAGATTCTAATAATCCCCTTGGACCTTCTCCGAAGGGTGGGGTTAATACAGGATGGAATGGTGTGGCGAGTGAGGAAGGAGAAGCAGAGGGAAGTTGTTAGTACAATAGTGTACCTGGGTCCTCAGTCTGTTTAGCACGTTTTCTCAAGCTTGCTTCAAAATTGGCTGTACGTATAGCATTCAGTGCGGCATTTCCGCTCACGGCTCCCGCATTGGGCGAGACTTGGTTCAGGGGTGGTACTGTAGCTGTAGTCCTCGTTACTTTGGCCGTGGCTGGAATCATCGCAAGAGGGGGCGACTTGGGGCCTGGAATCATTTCGAATGGAATGATCTACATGTATTGTTATTTTAAGGATTATTATCTTCATTCCATCCAAATTTGAGATAAAGTCACAAAATTAGGCTCCTGTTTTGGCTTGAGTCTGAACTGATACACCATAGTCTCGATATCTGACCTTGACCTTTTCAGTTTTAAGCCTTTCAAGAGGAAAATCCTTTAGTGAATATTGACTAAACGGATGAGAGGGCATAGTTGAGATTTAGAATGTAAATCTTTCAAGATATTTCCGCTAAAAAGGCATCATAAAATTAGGTCAGGCAAGTACATGTAGTTTTCAAGTTCTCTCCCCTGGTGCTGTTTTCCTTGTCAACCTTGTACAGGCAAAACTAAACTAAAGAGTGAATATGATCTAACGTCGCTTTCAACTATATTTCAGTCGTATCACGACGTTGGGTCCTATTCCTTTTCACACCCGGGAACCACACGGGTGGGGTCCTATTCCTTTTCACACCCGGGAACCCCACGGGTGCCTCAGTCGCCTCTTACGAGAAGATGTCTGAGAAGCTGAGGCCTATTCTTACCATGACCTGCGGTGTGCACAACAACATCCCAGGTGAATCTCCGGAAGCCCCATGGGGCGCAAAACTAAAGAACATATCTGAAAGAATGTTGAGGCTTCTTAAGTCTTATACATGGCCATACCGTTGTTATATTTTCGAACTGTTACGCAACAAGAAAAAGTAGTTATCTCCCCTTCAATCCATTGACAAAAGTAGCGGCATTGATTCTTCTCATATTAATGAACACTTTGATGACCTGAATAATCTGACCTTTAAATTTCACCTTTTACAAAACGGAGAATCCGAGATGGATATTTCCTAATCACAAAAGCACTTCAACCGCAATAGATAAGACTTTTAATTTGCTGCCTGTTATTGCCTAGAATGAGTTCTTTCGTGGATGATTATCCTGCACTTCCTAATACAAATCCAACTATGGAACCATTTTTGCATCATGTCACATGACCATCGTTATTTGTAGCCATGTTTGCGGGCAGAAAAACAGCATGTGGGAAGCGGTCTCCAGGCAACTAAATCCCAAGCTTAACTTTCACAATTCAAGCAGCTGTTTTGACTCCAGGAAGATTTATTAACACATTCCAGCGTACTAACATTTTCCTTTCGAAGAAGGAGTCGTTTAGGGGCCAAATAGAGCTCGGAAATGTGTTCAGTTGCTGCCGGTTACCAATATAAGCAGGTTTGTGAGAAGGAAAACGTGATTAAAAAGTATAAGCTGGTAACAAGCAATGTGAAAAACGTGTCTGTGGGTCAAAGCGACCAAAGCAATGGTCACGACCAAAGCGACCAGCATCCAGGTCATGTATTGACTCATTTGCTGTAAGAATGGGAAGACTGAATATGATTTAACGTCGCTTTGAATACTATTTCAGTCATATCACGATGTTTAGATTCCTATTCCTTGTGTCCATGTTAAAATTGATGTTACTATCATTATAGATTTTTTTTCTTTTTTTTTTCTATTTCTTGATTGTACATAATCAAAATTGATACTGTTTGATTGTAGCACCAGATTGTCATATTACCACATTTTGATGTTTGAATCTTTATGATACCAACTGATTGAGGTACACAGATACAGTGCTTCTAGACTGTACATGGATTGGCCAATCAACATTAAAGATCATTTTTGGAAGAAGTCCATAATGTAATGGAGTTTTTCTGTTCAATGTGGGGGCTGTTACCTTTCTGGCAAAAGAAAATATATTGAGTATTATTTTATTAATATTGACATTTATTCAAACATGAGATTGATCTAATTAAAACCCCTCGGCTTTCCCCAAGTGATCTAGACCCATGTGTAGCGTGAATTGGGAAAGAAATAGTACTATGTGGGATGATCAAGCTAAAGGTAATTTACAATTTGCAGTGTATGGATGTATCAACAGATCAGTGTATGGAGTATACAACTAAGCATGCTAAGTATTGCAGTTCTGCAGTTATAAACTTATAGTTGGTTACATTCAAGCATAAAGGACAGAAATAGAAATTATTATATCTGTAAAAAGGAGCATAATTCTGTAAAATATGGGCCGAGGGGAGCCACTTAGCACTAGATAAATAAGTGTTAAAAATTTCCCCAAGTGATTGAGACCCATGTGTAGTGTGAATTGGAGAAGAGATAGTTCTATGTGGGATGATCAAGATATACTGGTAGTTGGTTACATTCAGACATATAGGACAGAAATGGAAAAATTATATATCTGTAAAGGGGCATAACTTTGTCAAATATGGGTCGAGGGGTGCCACTTTTGATAGGCGTCTGACTTAGCACTCTGTAAAATAAGAACCGAGACAAATAGGCTGTACCGAGCACGGATCTGCAGATATAACTTGTACATTCAGCTACAGATAACAAAATCGGAGATTATTACATCCGAAAGGGGCAGAACTCCACAAGCAAAGGCGAGTAATCCTTTGTTGGCTTGTAGAATACAACAATAAGTATCCAAAATATAGTAGCTATACCGAACACTGTTCTGCAGATATAGTTGGTTACATTCAGGCATACAGGACAGAAATAGAAATTAATATATCAGTAAAGGGGCATAACTCTGTAAAGTATGGGCCGAGGGGCGCCACTTTCCATAGTCGTCTGACTTAGCACTACTGTAAAATAAGAACCGAGACGAATAAGCTGTACCGAACACGGATCTGCAGATATAACTTGCACATTCAACTACAGATAGCAAAATCGGAGATTATTACATCCGAAAGGGGCATAACTCCATCAGCCGAGGCGAGTAATCCTTTGTTGGCTTGTCGAATACAGGAATATAAATAAGTTTCCAAAATATAGTAGCTATATCGAACAGTTCTGCAGATATAGTTGGTTACATTCAGGGATATAGGACAGAAATAGAAACTAATATATCTGTAAAGGGGCATAACTCTGTAAAGTATGGGCCGGGGGGCGCCACTTTCGATTGGCGTCTGACTTAGCACTCTGTGAAATAAGAATCAAGACGAATAAGCTGTACCGAACACAGATCTGCAGATATAACTTGTATATTCAGCTACAACTAACAAAATCGAGGATTATAACATCCGAAAGGGGCATAACTCCATAAGCCGAGGCGAGTAATCCTTTGTTGGCTTGTAGAATACAACAATATAAACAAGTTTCCCAAATATAGTAGCTATACTGAACACAGTTCTGCAGATCTAGTTGGTTACATTCAGGCATATAGGACAGAAATAGAAATTAAAAAATTGGTAAAGGGGCAGAACTCTGTAAAATATGGGCCGAGGGAAGCCATTTTCGATAGGCGTCTGACTTAGCACTATATAAATAAGTGTTGTAAATTCGGTGGTTGTGTCTCGAGCGGTTTTGCCTAAAATGCGGCAACGGACGGACGGACGGACGGACGGACGGACATACGTACATGGCGACGACAATACCCCGAGGCCAAAATGGCCGAGGGGTAAAAAGTAAAGTAATTGTTTTCAGGAAATGTTTTATTCCTCACCAAAACTGTAAAAATAATTATTTTTGTTAAGGAACCAGAAAGATAACTCGTCTCAGATGAAACTTTTTGTAGGATCTATTATGTAAGGGACCATAACTCTTGTCATCCACCATGACCACGTTGGTTTACAGACACCTCTGGCTTTCTAAACATGGCAGTGAAATGCCTCAAAATCTACCCACCAATAACAGGGTATATAGTTCATGTAAGAGGAGATACCGCTTTCAACGTGACTTCACATGTTAGCATATGGAACAATGGCCGACCCCTTCCCCATTTGCTGCTATTGGAAATCCCGTAAATTCACGTCACTTCGTCTCGCATGAACTATATGCCAATAACAGTCAACTTGGATTAAAATTCAGCATTATGGCAAACATGAACAGTATTTTGGAAAAATGATCTTATGCCAGTGAAACATTGAAGGGCTAAGATAATGTTATGATACTGATTTGTCAATGTTCAAATATGGTACCATGTAACATAATCTGAGTATGATTTAATGCTTTCAAAAATCGTTCAGGGTCCTATTACTTATCACACCCGGGACCCCACTATGCCCATGAGTAGGGTCCTTTTCCGTTTTACACCCGGGAACCCCACGGGTGCCCCAGTTAGCAGTGCTTCAGGTTTGGAAAAGTAGAAGAGCTAAAATTCAGTTCCCTGGGCAACATTTGCAACAGTATTTACTTGGCCAATAAGATTGATTTCATACTATGCATTGTATAATTGCTATCAATAAGAATTAGTATTTATGGGAGCAATTTGGAGTGATCACTCGCTGTTCTAAAATCGTAAGTACTGAGTCAGTCGCCTCTTACGACAAGTTGTCTTAGCAACCGAGGCCCTTATAATCTTACTATGACCTGGGGTGTGCACAGCATCACCAAGGTCAGTTGAGTGAGTGAATATGATTTAATATCGCATTCAATACTATTTCAGTCGTATTGCGACATCTGGATCCTATTCCTTTTCAGACCTGGAAACCACATGGGTAGGGTCCTATTCCTTTAACACCCGGTACCCCACGACTAGCTCTCCGACGGGGCTCAGGTCTATTCTAACCATTACCTGGAGTGTGCAAGACACCCCAGGTCAATCCCCGGGAGCTCCTCAAGGTCATAACAAGGATGAGTGAGTGGGCGAGTGAATATGATTGAACGTCGCTTTCAACTATATTTCTACTCAGTGACAACATTCATGACTATGTCACAACATGCATTATAAGCAGGGAGACAGTGTTCAATGCTTTCTAGCTAGTCTAATCTAAGGTAATACAATTCTACTTCAAGCTGATTAGCTTCTAACATGACATATATGGTAACATGTTATGGTAGTGGTAAGTTAGTCTACAAACACAATGGATTGGTACATGTATAATATAGAGTCAAGATTGTGTGGTACCATGATAGTGTTGTGTCAGTGTCACAATATATATGGTACCATGATATAATGTTGATACATCATAAACCCATATTCAAGACAGGGTCATATCCAGACTTCGAAGATAGGTGCCGACCCCCCAAATTACTATCCTAGCACTTTAGGCCGGGGTCCAGGGGTCGCCTAGGCCCCGTAAGCTTTGGAGTCCTAGATTGCTGGAAATGCATTCAGAGCCATTTTCAGGCAATAAATCTGAGTGGGTTACTTGTAACATTTTCAACCTTTATGGACAGTTTTCCATAAAAATTAACATCAATCCCCAATAAAGCTTGACCACAGAATCAAAACATAATTTAAAATTTTCAATTAATAAATCAATTAATCCAGTAAATTCAACAAATGATACCATGACATGTTCACTGGCTGAAAAAGTAATTCGTCGTGGTGTATGATTTCTGAAAGATGAAACAATGTCATCGTAATCCAGGTCAGTCAAAATTGACATCTTGGATTTTCCGCATTCATTGACTTGCGCTGCGTACCGGAAGTTCAAACACGTTCACAAATCAACATGCGCTAGAGTATTCAGCCCAGCTTTATTATTCGGCCCGGCAAACAGGAAGTAGAGAAAATGGCGGCGCTCGTCTCGCGAAGTAACTTGTGAAACTGATGAAGTGACTTTGAAGGCTAGTATTGTTGAGAATAATTTTTTTTATTTGTATTGCAACTTAAGCGATACAGAAACATGTTTATATCGTATTATATCGTGTACGTGTCCAGTAGAATGATTTTTGTTCTAACTTTTCCCTAAAAAACAGTAAGGTACGTTTTTTTCTTAGGACTCTTTTGGGCAGAATTTATTTTGGGCGTCCATACGTTTTACTGAAGTAAATTTCGGCTGGATACGACCCTGCAAAGATGATATGCTGCCACGACAGTGCTGTGTCACAATATACATGTAGTACCATGTCAATATTCAAGACAATCTCCAAGTAGAGAGTTAATGTCACACTCAAGCTTATGTCACACTCATATGGTGACAGCCAGTTTGGTTGGTGGAGGAAGCTGAAGTACCCGGAGAGAACCACCACCCATCGTCAAGTAACCCGTGTTGGTTTTTAGTGTAAGACGAAAGCAGTCACCAGCGAAGCGCCTTAGACCACTTGGCCGCCGAGGGCCCTCCCATGGTATAACATTACAAGACAAGTGTGAAAATGTGGTACCGTACCGTGATAGGACTGTCACACAAGTGCCCAGATGTACCATGATACCATGTTGTATCATGGTAGGTGTGTTAGTGATATGGTACCATTGTATGGTAATGTCACATGACAAAACCACCCTCACAATTAGCCCTGGCAATCAGCAATTGTCATGCTAAAACAGGTCAACTCGGACATTGTGTTACATGTGTGTTATTTTCATAGCATAGGTGCTTTTCCAAATTGTGTTTGTCAAGATGTGGTACAATGATAGCCTTTTGTCATAGTGTCGTAATTGTACCATGGGGGGGTTAAGGTTCATTAGGCCTTGACCATGTCACCAATACAGATTGTTTCTACTTGTTAGGGGGCTGAACACAGCACTTTACAGTTCAGCTTATGAATGAGCAAGGATGCCCCTCTCTTTCAATAGAGATTTATTTTTTTCGCTTTACTCTATCAGTTTTTTTTTTATCTTTCTCTCCCTTGTTTTTTATTCTGTTTTGCATCATGGTTTTTTTTCTTTCTTCTTTCTGCTGATGATGTGGAACCATGATAGCAGCAACACTGAACAGGCCCCGGGAGTCGGGGAACCTACGTACAATTCCAACTATAAATCTCCACCATCCACCTCCCCCCAACCCCCATCCCCAAATTATGGGTATCCAACAGTTCTTGAGAAATAATACAGATAAGGAAACATCAGAAAATTGAGGAACAATATCAAATTTGGGAATAGTTGCTGATTTCGGAAACGGACACACTGCCAAATTACGCAACGAATCCACTTGTGTCGCAAGGAGTAACGTGGCCACCTCTCAGTAAAGAAAACGAGACGTTGAGCTTCAATATATGCCCTCAACCTCAGAATCAATAGCGCTTTTCATTTTTTCAATGTTAAAGTGAATATATGCACACCTAAGTATAATTGAAATTTGGTCATAATCTGCACTTTTCCTTTCTCAGATTTCCTGACCTCGGCTCTGATCTCACCAAAATTAGTCTTGTCAATGTCCCATTGGTAGGATATACCCTAAGTCATGACCGAAGTTTAGTTTTTGCAGTTTTCCTGGGCTGACCTCCATGAATTTGACCGTAACATTATTAGGTTATACCCAAAGTTTAGTACCGATCACAAACATAGAACAGAAAGTACTGCAATCAAGGTTTACAAACAATGTACAGACAGACCGACATACCTCAAAACGAATAGCCTACTTTCTTGTCACGAGTTCTGAGGGATACTTGAATTGAGCATAATTCACATTCCTGAATTGGGGTCTGTGCTCGATAAAAATACTGTCCCCAAGTCACCACTTATCACAAAAAAATCACACAAAGACGAGCAAAATTTTCAAGAACTCACCAAGACGGCGAAGAACAATCAGGATCTTTTGCCAAAGTGGCGAGTACAGTATCGGTTCTCTTCTTTAATCACCGATGTGAGATTAATTTTCTGGGCCAGTCAACAGGTTTCATTTGTGACTTATCCTCAGCCATGTTTGCACAGGAAATGGAAATTCCTTTCTCGTCAGAAGCTGGGACATGCGTAGCAGCGAAAAAGAACCTGCGCTAAAGACACTATTCGTATCGTGACCTCTGCTAAAGGTTGTCTGCCATTAGCAAAGCTGGGACATGCATAGCAGCGAGAAAGAACTTCCGCTAGGAGACACTATCCATAGCGTGACCTCTGTTGAAAGTTGACTGCCATCTGCAATGTACGGAATTACATCAAACTTACCACCAGTGTCAGCTCCATCCAAAATGGGAAGTAGTCCATATTATTTTGCAGAGTCTTCACAAAATGTTAGAATGTTATCGCAGATCGAAGTCTGCTTTTCTTTCGCAGCATGTTCGAAGGCCCTGCATGTTTTTAAACTGCCCTCAAATATGATTTAGATAAGGAGAAATAGCTACATGATAGAACAATCAGTCCATGCTCAAAAGTTACAATCATTGAATTAATTTTCTGGGTGAAGTCCATGTGGTTGGCCATGGACTGGAGCTATGACATGGGAGATAACTGTTTTGCACAATACACATAGTGAGTAAAAAAAATTGTGGCAACTGAATATTTGACGGACATATAAAAACTGCCAATCACTGATCAAAATTCTCGATCGGTTTCCATTATATTGTGATTTAAATTGCCCAAATTATTAAACAGTTCATGCGAATGTTCCTGAAATCGACAGTGCTCCAGACTTTTGCAATTTCTCGAACTTGGTGTGAACCAATGAAAATTTAAAGTGATATATTGTTGTACAAATTTTGTGATGTTGTGGTCAGGTGCCAAATTTGTTACAAACAGCAGTGCACAAAAATTACATTTCACCGAGACAAAAATGTGGTTACCAAAACGGCAAGTGAATATTCTTAAAACTCACAGAGGAATACAGCATGTACAAAAGAGTTATCTCTCATGCCATAGCACCAGTCTGTTGCCAACGCTGACCAGAAAAATTAAGTGCTTGCAACTTTTAAATGTAGGCTGATTGTTCTATCATCAGTAAGTTAATACTCTTACCGCCAAATCATTTTAAACAATAAAAGTAATTAAATCCAAAATCAAAATCAGTAAATCAAAAATTAAATAATTAATTAATTGATCATTAATTAATCAAAATTAAATGAAAATGAAAATCTTTAAATCCAAATAAAATCAAATCATCAAATCAAATATGACTAACCCATCCAAGATCAACACGGAAAGATAGTGCCACGGCACTGTAGCGCTCATCTGGCTATAACTGGAGAAAGTGGCTGCGAGAAATTTTTACTGAAGAACTGCAATAAATGATTTTCTAACTTGCGTTGTCTCCCCTGAACAAAATGGCAACATAGTCGATTTCACAGGAGGTCAGGCTGCAAATTCATGATTGTAATTGGAGGTTATGGAATAAAGGCAATTATACCAAAATATAATGTGTGATTGTCAGTAAGCTGTATAAGCAATAACCAGAACCAATTTTTATTAAGTGATTGCAGTCGTTCGTCCGTCTGTCCACTTCGTGTCCGGACAGTACATTGGACAGTTTTTAACCTACGATTCCAATATTTTGTGGGTATATGCACCAGGGGGAGACATGTCGAGTACGAAATATGTGCGACTGGGTTGTTACGATGGCAATGAGATGTAACCGGACATTTTTCCAATGAAAGTAATCTCTGGTGAGGTATGGCCTAACCAACACATACCCCCATCTGTCTGCGAAGATGTAAAAGATAGTGCCACGGCACTGTAGGTCATCTGTCTGTAACTGGAGAAAGTAGCTGTGAGAAATTTTTACTAAAGAACTGCAATAGATGAGTTTGTAACTTGTGTTGTCCCCCCTGAACACTATAAAATGATCCATGCAGTTATTTCCTGAGATTTTATGATAAAGTTTCATGGGAAATTCAAGATGCGGCAATACTGGATTTTCGAAATGAACCAAAAAAGGTATCTTGCATAACTGGACCACAAGGGGAACCTGTGTATCAACATCCAGGCAGCAATATCCTAAGAATTTACGATAACTTGGAATTTTCAATCAGACCATATATGGTATCCTGCACAGCTAGACCCCAAGGGCAACCTCTGTACCAAATTCTAGAAAGATCCATGAAGTAGTTCCTGAGAAATCACGATAACAATGTTTCATCAGGAAATCCAAGATGGCCGCCTGGTGGCCATATTGGATTTTTCAATCAGACTACAAATTGTATCTTGCGCAACTAGACCCCAAGGGGAACCTCTGTACCAAATTTGAGAACGATCCATGCAGTAGTTCCTGAGAAATCGCGATAATGTTTCATCTGGAAATCCAAGATGGCCGCCTGGTGGTCATATTGGATTTTTCAATCAGACTGCAAATTGTATCTTGCGCAACTAGATCCCAAGGGGAACCTGTATATCAAATTTGAGAAAGATCCATGCGGTTCTTCCTGATAAATCATGATAACGAAGTTTCATAGGGAAATCCAAGATGGCCGCCTGGTGGTCATATTGGATGTTCGAATCAGAGCGGAAAAGGTATCTTGCACAACTAGACCCCCAAGAGGAACCTGTGTACCAAATTTGAGAAAGATCCATGCAGTAGTTAACGAAAAATAATGACAAGATTTCACTGGCAAATTCAAGATGGCCGCCTGGTGGCCATATTGGATTTTTCAATCAGACCACAAATTGTATCTTGCACAACTAGACCCCAAGGGGAACCTCTGTACTGTGTATCAAATTTGAGAAAGATCCATGCAGTACTTCCTGATAAATCACGATAACGAAGTTTCATAGGGAAATCCAAGATGGCTGCCTGGTGGCCATATTGGATGTTCGAATCAGAGCAGAAAAGGTATCTTGCACAACTAGACCCCAAGGGCAACCTGTGTGCCAAATTTGAGGAAGATCCACAAAGTAGTTCCTGAGAAATTGCAATAACAATGTTTCATGGGGAAATCCAAGATGGCCGCCTGGTGGCCATATTGGATTTGTGAATCAGACCACAACAGGTATCTTGCACAACTAGACCCCAAGGGGAACCTGTGTACCAAATTTGAGAAAGATCATGCAGTAGTTCCTGAGAAATCGCGATAACAATGTTTCAATGGCAAATTCAAGATGGCCGCCATGGCGGCCATATTTAAAATCGTATCGGCACCGCATGAACAAATTCTGGTGTACTCATTGGGGGGAACATGCATGCCAAGTTTCAGCTTAATCGGCCAAGCGGTTTCAGAGAAGAAGATGTTTACGCACAACGCACAACGGACGACGGACGATGGACGACGGACGACGGACAGTCAGGCCATGACATAAGCCCATCGGGCCTTCGGCCCAGATGAGCTAAAAAGTAGATTTTGATCTTTGCTATCATTCTAGCAGTTGCCGATCGACTATGCCAAACAACTATGGACTAGTTCCCATTTTGAATGGAGCCGACAGTTTTTTTGATGGGTAAATTTGATGTAATGCTATGCATTAAAGATGTCGGACATGCAATGCACTCGCCCCCTACGCATGTCTGACCTTCCTGCACGAAAGGAATCTCCATTTTCTGTGTAAATGCGGTCGATGATCACTAACAAATGAAACAAGTTAGCTGGTTTTAGCTCAAGTCGACAACAATTTACTCACCACATTGGCAAAATACCTTTAGTTATCAACAACTTGGCGACTTCTTGAAAATTTTACTCGCCATTGTCTACTTTTTCCAAGTTGGCAAGTTGGTTTTTTTGACAAGTTGGCGACCATATTTTCCGAACATTGCTCAGGCTACTGTGGGAATCATGAATTCTGTTTGATTCAAACCAGCAACATATATACCTGTACATCATTTCAAAATTTGAACCTTTCAACATGTAATGAAGGAGCAGTTGCATTAAGATGGGTAATTGTCCTGCCCTGACCTGCGATTGTCCGAGCCGCTTTACGTTGAAGCTGTGCGACCTTACACGGAATTCCTCTATCTAAAAATAAATGGCAGTCGTTTCAATGTTAGGTCAATCCAAACATGCCAAATGCATATCCCATTTCACTGTCGAGCACTAGAATTCCAATTTTCTCAATGTTTCCATCATTGTTCGAGTCACTGAAAAATGATACATTCTAACTAAATCACATTCTTAAATAACATAGGCAGCATTATTTCAGCACAAATCCAAGCAGGACAAAAGCAGGGATTAATGGCAGGGACTGGTGAACCAATGAAAGGGAGAGCATGCATCAATTATATTGGACAGCAATTTTCCCACGAAGTCTCTCATTTGCAAATTGTCCGGTAGTCAGTGAGTCCATCCGAATCCTTTCGTTGGCAAAATAAGAAGTATCGTTCACATTAGAACCTTGATTTTTTGGCATAAACATGCATTAGGGGACTGTTACCAGCAAGTTCTGAGCTGAGCTACTTTTGATGAAAATTTGACCTAATTCAGTGACCTATAACATTACGCCTGGACCCCCAAGTCATCTAGGTGACCTATAACATTACACTTGGACCCCCAAGTCCTCTTCCGACATTAGTCACACTACTCATGTAGTTTTAGACAGAGAATCCAATAAGTTACAGGACTTCTGAAAGTGCACTCATTTTTTTTATCATTGGAACGAACCATGCATTATCAGGATTAATTTATGCTACTATGCTATGCTATGGGTGAACCATACATGAGTAAATGGATCAGCTCTCACATTTACGGAACTCTGCCTCTGCCAAAACACTCACAGAACACTGGCTTGATGAAATGGGCTTCCCGAAAACTATTCATCAAGGCTTGTTTTCCACAGGAATCCGATTCCTGTTAGCACTCCAGCAGATTCTCTTAAAATTTTATCAATCTGTATAGAAATGATAGCACTGGATTCCCGTGGATTCCTGTGGAGCTGTGTTGTGAGAATCTATTTTGATTCCTGTCTTTACATGTACATGCCTCTGCCAAAATCAGTGAATGTAGCATTTGTTCTCGAAATATAGATGGGGAAAAAAATCGGTGAAGACCATCTCATGGTTATTAAATATGTCTATAAATTTTCAGAAGCATCCAGCGAAACTGAGCGACTAATTGATTACACAAGAACAAGTCTATGACAGACAGATGCACAGACCGAACCCTTTATGCCTCCCATTATACTTTATATGCGGAGGCATAAAAATTACTGAAGTCAACTGTTTTACCATGGCAGCAGATATTACCAAATGCCATGGAAACATGTCATTGAGAGAGCTGAGTATGCAGTGATATGATGGGTCAAAATAAATTGTTCTCCGAGATAACCAGGGTGACCTAGTCTCCCATGTTTGTAAACTCTATGAGAGCTGAAGAGACCACAGGAGAGTGATTGTGATTGGAAGCTCTCCTGAAGAGAGTGCAGGAGAGTGATTGGAAGCTCTCCTGGAGAGAGTGCAGGAGTGATTGGAAGTTCTCCTAGAGAGAGTGCAGGAGAGTGATTGGAAGCTCTCCTGAAGAGAGTGCAGGAGAGTGATTGGAAGCTCTCCTGGAGAGAGTGCAGGAGTGATTGGAAGTTCTCCTGGAGAGAGTGCAGGAGAGTGATTGGAAGCTCTCCTGGAGAGAGTGCAGGAAAGTGATTGGAAGCTCTCCTGAACAGAGTGCAAGAGAGTGATTGGAAGCTCTCCTGAAAAGAGTGCAGGAGGGTGATTGGAAGCTATCCTGAAGAGAGTGCAGGAGAGTGATTGGAAGCTATCCTGAAGAGAGTGCAGGAGAGTGATTGGAAACTCTCCTGAAGAGAGTGCAGGAGAGTGATTGGAAGCTCTCCTGGAGAGAGTGCAGGAGAGTGATTGGAAGCTCTCCTGGAGAGAGTGCAGGAGAGTGATTGGAAGTTCTCGAGTGCAGGAGACTGATTGGAAACTGTCCTGAAGAGAGTGCATGGAAGTGATTGGAAGGTCTCCTGAAGAGAGTGCAGGAGAGTGATTGGAAGCTCTCCTGAAGAGCGTACAGAAGAGTAATTTTAACCAGATGGTATTTGGATAGGATAAGATCGACAACCGGAAGGGCGATATTAAATGGGACTGGATGGGAGCTCCTCATCCATATTAAGGATTTTGAAAATTAACAGTAGAAATGGTGCTGGTTCTGAGGTAAAATTTACACACAGAAAAAATAGCTAATCAAGGGAAATAGGCATTGCAACAGCTGCTACAGAAAACACTGATCCTCCAATAACGAGCATTAGGAAGAGCTTTGTTACAAATAAGTGTAGCATGAGTACCAGGGGTTCATTCACGTCAGTTCTACGTACCGAATTTCGGTTCGTAGATTGAGTTTAAAAACTCAGTTTTTTAGTTCAAAACTCAATTTTTTGTGTAAAAAATCTATATTTTTCACCAAAATATTTATACTCACATTTGTGAGCTGGAAAGTGAATTTTCAAGCTTTGGAAAGTGAATTTTCAAGCTTCGTAAATTCGAAATTTCAATACATGGTTGTCGGGAAATCATCTGGTAAAACTCAAATGAGCTCAAATGTACACCATGGTCGTGGTAGCAAATGTGAATCTGTCGGCAGCAACAACAACGTCAAATGTAACTCTGTCAGCTGCTCTGAATTTACCTTGGACGACTTAGTCTGTCAACGGTATATATTCATCCGAGACTGGTTCATCCGAGATAATTGTAGTTACATCGTATATTTCCGCGGAAGAATCCTGAATACTTACGAACCGTATTTTCACTGTACAATCGAGTCGCCATTTTTGTTTGGTTTCGGTTTCGTTTCTTCGAATGGAGGAAGATACAACGATAATAAACACACGTTGTCTTCGTCAAATGCCGATCGTAAGTATTTCTTTGTGTATTCTGTGTGGTCTGTCTTGAGAAATAGTAACACTGTATCATTTTCACTTTTGTCTGATCAAACGAAAGTTGACACGAACGTCCAGCTTACGTTTTGAGCACATGACAAGGGAGTGAACTCTTTTTGCGGCGACACAGCCGGTCGCTTGCAAGCGTTTTTAAAGTGTTTCGTTGTTTTTTTTTTCTTTCTTTTATTTTTGTTAACAATATTCTATCAAAACAATATCAAGAAAAAATAACCCTGGTTTGTAAAAAAAAAAAAATTATAATTATATACTCAACTTTAGGAGGGAAAATGCCAATAAATTTTATTTTAACTCAATTTGACTGTAATACAAGGGAGAGAACTAAGGTTTAACATCGCGTTCAGCAATATTTCAGCTATACATGTATAGCGACGTTCAAACTAAATTTTAAGTATTCCAACAAAACTCAGCAATCCAGAAGTAATCAACACAACACACTCACATACACTGATGTCATATTATTTTTTTCCTATATATATATTTCATCCACAGCCAACATATGTACAAGAGTTTATGAGTGAGTGAGTAAGTGACCGAGTGAATATGATTGAATGTCGCTTTCAACTATATTTCAGACATATCACACTGTTTGGGTCTTTTTCACACCTGGGAACCCCATCTTGTACACAGAAAAAGATCATGCATTCTTTCAGCGTCCAATGTGGCAGCGATACCAGCTCAGATTCTTCCAGAAATAGCCGTATTGTCGTGATGTAGGAATTTACAATGGGTAGATACCCCAATAATAGTTCCCTAACATGTGATTCCATTGACGTACATGAAGGCCAGTTGCATATATGTAGGTAGTGATGAGAGTGATCCAGGGAAACCTAGCCATGAAAAGCGAGTTGGGGGAGGAGGAGAGGGGATGTTCTGGAGAGATGGGAAGAAGAGCCAGGCTTTATGTGTGAAAGCACATGCAGAGAAAACTTGAGCAGAATGCGAAATATAATGAAATACATGTATATCTGAAAAACAAAACAACTTTGGAGAACCAGAAGCGGTTAGTGTCAAGGTTAGTAATTCCTCCGGGATGGTCAGTACTCCGGGATGGTCAGTACTTTTCCCAACTTGCCTCCGGCTGGACTGACTGAACAAGAGTATGATCATTGAACTATCATAACTGAACTGACCGACTGTTTCACGGTAGGAAGCCAAAGCCCACTCTTCGTGTTAGTGCAAGTGTGGTAGGCATGGCCCCCATGTTCTGGACTGGAATGGTCAAATCCGTCCACCTGGTTCTCCTCTGCTCTGGAATAGGCGGATCCCAGCTGACCTGATCAACTGGACCAGACAGACAGATGAATGAGAAGACCCAAGAAGGAAAGACGCATTGTTCCTCTGTGCCCATGTGTTCCCAGGGTTTGTCTCACTCCTGTATGATGATGTATTGAACTGCATTGACCTGTATAGCATTGTATTTAAATATATATGTAAATACCTGATTGTATGCATGTACTATTGTTTATGTATATGTAACGTAACTTCAACATAAGCTTCCGGTGACCTCGAACATCAACAATCCACTCTACAGGATGAACAACATTTTGTTTCCAATATGAGGATTTTTTGGCTAATTTCTTCTGCGAGGGAATGGAGAAAGTATGCTACAACTGTCGAAAGTGAAATTCTTCCTGTTCATATAACAACAATGATATAAATGTACATGTAAAATTGAGGCAATGATTCTACATTATATTATATAATACCAGTAGATCTAGTTAGGGCTGTTCCAGAAAAGAAGTACATGGGGGGTGTGTTGGGTTCAGTTCTAGGGTATATGTGTGGTGGGTGGTATACAGTCATTTAATATTAGGGAGATAAGATCAGGGTTAGATCCAGATATTTTAACCGGAGTCCTTATTTGAAATAACACTGCCCGTATTTGAAAAAATGCAATTTCCAAGATGTCTTGCAAGAAGTGAGAAAGTCCATAAATTGCCATACATATGATGACAAATTTGTCCATCGGGTTTTTTTTGGTGTATTCTTGCAACACTTACTGTCATTTACATTTCATTTCACTTTCTGGCTGTTTCAACTATGTATTCTGAAATAAAATCATTTTATGCAAAAATCAGTCATTTGATTTCATACCAGTGTCCTTTTTAAGGACGCTGTGGGACCCTAGATCTAAGCCTGAAGATAAACAGAGTTCGAATTTGGCACCTGTCCGTCAGTCCGAGACTGGTAAAAAATCAAACGGACTGGTGTCAGTGACTGAACAACAAGTCCGTCGGACTGGTAACAAAAAAACTCTCAGTTCATTGTGTAAACTATTTCTCTGAATATCTCCGCACAATTTGTAAAAGATATGTCTGTTTTCGGTTACCCGACCGAATCTAAAATAAATCCTGCGAGTCTAAAAAACAATTAAGCAAATTCCAACGAAATCACGACCACGGTCGCGTTTTGCGACAACAACAACAACCGTAAAGCGGCGCGAACAGTGTCAGAATACCGTAAAGTGTGATTGTAATGCAGCGCATGGCAATGTATGGCGGCAGGTTGACGATCTTTTCAGTAAATAAAGCACCCACTTCCAGGTCGAGAATCGAGAAATCAGCAACATGATTACGCTTCAGTCGACCTGATCATGTTTACCAGTACAATTTTAAACATATTCTCCATCAACGTCGAAAGAAATCTACTGATTTCTTGGCTTGAAATGGCATTTGTTGAAGCAGTGTTTCGCGACGACACGTGCACTCAAGGTCGCCGTCAAAGTCTAGCCGACGGGGTTTGTCGTATGTTATTATCTTCACACGCGCTCAAGAAATTCAAGAAATGCACAATTATTAATTTCTTATTTAGTAGCAACCATGACAGAGAACAAAATGATGACAAATGTTCCCAGATCATCTTTTGTTTAATATTAACGGACTAGTAAAAATATTTGCGGACTGGTTACATTTTTGGCTCACCAGTCCGGCGGACTGGTTCAAATTTTTCTTAAATTCGAACACTGATAAATGCTAAATGGGTGGTTGGGGTCAGAAAAAGTTCTTCCCCTCACCCTATGTACCTTTTCCTGGAATAGCCCTTAAAATGAAATGAAGCCCAGATCAAATGTAAAAGATTGTGGGCATCGATAATGACGAGCTATAATTTGTGCGCCTTTCCGATATATTTTGAAGGATGAAATGTAAGAAAATGTCAGAGTTTTGGAGTGGTTAGGCTACACACCTAAGTTCCCTGCCAATGAACACATTGTGTCCAGCGTGGTATAGTACCATAGCGCTATTACATCTTTAAGGTAGTGACACCGAAGTGGACACACAATCACCGACAGTCTGTTCTGGTACTATGGTATCATACCACTCTGGTCAGGACGTTTTCACCGGCAGGAAACTTACATGTGTACATTTGGTCTACTTGAAAGGTCAGGACTGCCTCACTTGAGCATAAGTTTGTCTCCCTGTCAAGTTTACTTCAGACAATTGCAACATTTCTGCATCCCCTGGGAAAAGAGTTTCGTGAAAAAAAAACTTTATAGGGATAAAAAAAAGGCTGAATTATTAAGTGGACCAGGCAGTTGTTTATCCTGTAGAGTGGGTTGCTTATCATCGAGGAGAAAGGAAGCTCGCACTGATGGTGTAAATCAGGCTTTGGCTTTCCACCATGCGTGTGAGTGACTGTGTACTCACCCTTATTGCCATCCAAACTGTGGTCTCCATGTAATCGTCTAGGGGCAGCATTCTGACTAGCTGGACCAGTAGTAACCACTGAGAAATGTAAAAACACAAACATAACGTGATCAGTTTGAGAAGGACAAAGTTAATAGAACAAAAATACTGGTATATACATGTAGATAATGATATTTTTATTATAGTTTAAACTAGAACTCGTGGACTTCGAAAGACTGCCGTTATCTGTGTGATTTTATGGTTTTGATGTTTGACTGTGATCTTTAGAAATACATAGTTTTTCCTATTTCCCAAAATTTGATCATGTGTATAGGTTGTGTTATGTGTAATGCTTTAGTTACCTTTGACAGTCATAACAGGATGAAAGGTACGAAGCACAATAATTTGATAATTTATCCCATTAATTAATTTGATGCTTCAGAGAAAATTTTAATGAAAATCAGAGCGTCTGAAGTCCACCGACATTGAAACTACTGATTTGGCTTGGAGCCTTAACAGTCAGTACCCAGCATGGAAAGCAATCTCGAGTGATATCCTCGTTATCTACATACCAAATCTGCAAAGAATCCGTTCAGGTTTTTTAAAGTTACCGTCCAGAAGTAACTATTTTTTTACTGGTCTTCCTGGTGCTTCAGCTTGTCACCCCTTCTGAATTTTTTTTTTATCACCATACTGTCATGTATTCCAACTAGTTTCTCCACTTTTTTCATGCATTGTAGAATTTGAACACACGTTTTTCTTCCCTCGATCGGGAGACGTTGACGACACTGACAGATTTATCTCCTTCCTCTAGCTCTGCATTGCCAAGATCAATGTCCTCATTTCATGATGTTGATCATCATCCTAACGCATGGCACGATCAAACGTAGAAACTTCTGCTCATAGCCATGCAGTAATGGGTGATATCCGAGTATATTAGGGCATTTCCCAATTGGTCACATCCGATTGGTCCCGTGAGATCCGACAACGGCGCAATCACATTCATAAAACGAAGACACACCTCCAGAAAGCCATCGACTGAAATGATCTCTTGGTGGGCCTCGAAATGCCCCTATCACAAAATAAAAAGCATATCATTTTCCTGTGAACTGTCGCCGATTTTATTTTTTTGAAATAGGTAAGGTCGTTTGTAATATGATTTTTCTTAAGAAAAACAAATAAGCATGCTCCATTAGAGTGAGAACTAAAGTAGCTGATTCACACAACTTCGTTTTTGTCTCGCATAGAATCCCCAGTCTTGCGCCTCTGCACTCAAGTGAGACTGACATGTCTGAAATGCCCAGGTCAAAATATTTAAATACAGATAATTTCATTGGCTCGTTTAAATGCGGCGGGCATGTGACTTGATGCTTCAGGAACAACTTTCGAACAGGAGTATGTCCCTCCAGAAATATATCCTTTGCAGCCGAGAGGTGGCATCATGTGGAATACATGCCGAATCATAGCGTTGAGCTAAGGACAGTCTTAAGCGAAACGTGAAATCCCCTCAGCATGCTAAGATGGATGTTGACTCGGTGGGCTCATTTCTCTCACCAGACTGTTCCACTATTAGGGAGTTCAGTGAAACATGTCAACAAAAGGTTCAATTATGAGATTAAATTTGTTGGAACGATATTTTCTTAAATATCATAACAGCAGGGGGGGGGGGGGGTAGCCACTTTTTCATCTATGTTAGTATTAAACCCAGAATAAAAACTTGAATTTGAAGAATTGAATTTTTGAGAAATTTTGAAATTGAGTTTTGCCCCAAACAATTGTTTTTATCGATGGGAAAATGCGCGCGAAACACACACAAAAAAAAAATGTGTTATAGTGGATAAATATTGAATTCTTCAAGAGATAAGTCGAGTTCCCAAATGAAAATGTCGTGACAAATAATCAAGCAAAATAATTGTTGTTGTTGTTGTTGCCTTCACTAGATCAACTCGCGAGTGCTACGTTAGCGTGCCTGGAGCAAGTCAAAATCGGCACGGGCAATGCAACGTTCATGTTCATGTGTTAGCTGCCCGTGTTGGCAAGCACGATTTTCTTCCGATTATAATACTCAGTGACAAAGTTTAATTCAGCTTTTATTCTCCGCAATAAAACGATCACTCCGCTCGTTCTGGTTATCGAATTGCTGTTGCCAGGCATGAACACTTGATAGAAATACAGGCCAGATCGTGCCATCAATCTAGTGCAGTTCTTTTTATTTATCCATTAGTTTTGCCTTCAAGCTTCGCTAACCACAGCGCCCTCAACGAGAAGATTAATTACATAAAGGGAGATCACTCCCAAGAAGCTGTCGTAAAAGTCTCGCGAGAGCCCATTTTACAGTATGCGCAAAGACATTTCCGCGCAGTTTTTTCGGGGGGGGATTTTGGATTTTGAGCTTCCGGTTCAGAATTTTACACAAACAATTTGGGCTTGAAAACAGACTTCCGTTTATCTGAGACAGCCCAAATTGGTACGAATTTCTAGTTCAATATCTTCTCCACATTTGGCCCTGTGACTAAGTCTCAATTCTGCTTTGTTTTTTCGCAATCTTGCGGACAAAGCGATTTTGGCCCCCATGAGACCAAGCTGATTCAATAAGACTGCGACGCTATGCGGCAGTCTTAACTACATGAAAGCGATCGTTAGTCAATGATAATCAAATACCTAGAGGCTGTCCACGGGCAAGATCAACATGAACACCAGATGACCATCAATGAGTGATTGAGTGAATAGGGTTTAACGTCGATTTCAACATTTTTTCAGCTATATGACGACGGGAAGGGGAGGGGTACCTACTTGCAACAAAGCAGATCTAATGCTGCCATTTTTATTGTTCTGGCACCCAGTACCATAGAAAGATTAACGATTTAAATGAGTTTCTGTTAGACAATTTAAAAAGACAAATGATATGAAAGTCCGTACTATTTGGTCAAATTTTACTACCATCGTGAGAATCCGATTGGATTTCCATAATTTCAATTGGTGAGAATTGGATTCTATAGAAAAATGAGTCCCGATATCCACACTATATCTTTCACACAACCAAGTCTGACATGGATTTAACCCTGGCACAGAATATTGTAATGTCTGCGATGATTGACTTATCTGCTGTGAGAGTAACCTCCTACTGTTCTCTGTCAAGCTTCATTCAGTAACACATTCCTTGGTGGTTTGTAATATATCAAACATCTAGGTTAGAATCATGAGTATACAGGTTACTGGTACTGTAGTATAGTTTTGTCTGAGTGAACAACAGGACTGGAGCAGGAATAGGTAGTAACTACCATAGAAAATCATTGAGTATTCTCCCTCTCCAATCATGTTGGGCGAAGAGAGTTCAGCTGAAATTTATTGACTAATGCGTGAAAAAGTCAGTGTATAGAAAGGTAGTGGTGTAAGATATGTGTAGAAGGCACAGATTAGGGTTTCTATCAAAGTAACCGCAATTTGCAGCCTGACCAATATCGGAACTGTTGTTCCTTCGTCAAGTGATCAACCCTTTCTCTCAGAACAGGGCCTCTAAAGTATGGCAAAACCCATAGTTAACACTTCCATCACCCTACGAGCTGTTACTTGCATCCGGTGGAGATATCACACCGATAGCTTCCAACATATTTCTCAAAACAGTCGTCTCCGCGAGTGATCTTCCGCCCAAAAGACCACACACGGAATACACTAACAGAGAGAGAAAACAGACCTTCTCCATCAAACATTCATTCCAGAAATCACACCAATTTACAAACTGTTACGAAATGCCACTGTGAAACGGGCTAAGCTAGCCAGATAACAAGACAACCTGGCTAATTGTGTAGACAAACATTCCCCACCAACAACCCTCACACTCAAATGTCTACTCTACTTTGGGAGACATCAAAGCTTTCATGAAACTTTGGCAACAGACTCTAAACAACTGTAGCCTACACTTATGCTCTCTCCAAAGGGACCACCTTGGGACCATGATTCATGAAATGGATCTCTCTAGCTGTCCCCTCGATCTGGACCGACTTTGACCGTCAAGTCGCCAATCCCAAACACAGGGAAGAAGCCCTGGCGGCTATTCATATGATTGTCCAACGAACAATACGCCGGCCAGAGCCCCAACGCACAAGGACCAATGTCACAGCATGCAGACGGAACCAGGACGTCCGTGACATTGACTTCTGAATCATCGATGTGGTCCGCTCTGATCCGGATAATCGACCCCTCAGTGACACTCTGCGACACCAGCGAGAGGTATACTGGATGAACGAATTCCACACCAAGGTCCTGACTGGCATCAATGAGAGAGATTGAGTATTTCTCGTACACCCCTCACCCCATTCACTTACAACATATAAAGATAGTGGTTTACCGTTTCTGGTTTTGATGAGGTTTAGATTTACCAACCAGGACGGGCAGAGGTGACATTCGTGATCATGAATTTTCTTGGAAAATGAGATACATTGGTCTACTTATTGGAATGAAAGACGAACATTTAGGAAACTGTAGCCTATCTGCAAACAGGCTACGCTCATTTAAATCGCAGATCCACGAAGCTCGTAATGGATAGCCCATACACAAATAAAATCAGCCTACAAACTTGCTGACTTTGTAGTTTTCAAACCCATGGGAAGTTTTGCCCTGTGATATTGACTTCGAAATCATTGAAGTTGTCTACTCTGATCCGGATAATCAACCTTTCAGTGACACTCTGCGACACAAGCGAGCGGTATACTAGATTAACCAACTCCACACCAAGGTCCTGACTGGCATCAATGAGAGAGATTGAGTATTTCTCATCCCCCCCCCCCCCCCCCATGATCGTAATCAAACACCGACGTTATGCAGGTTGCAGCCTCAATACCTGTTTCATTGTTTTGAAAAATCCTGTGTGATGTCATTTTTTGTAGATAAAAATATTAACTGGTTCTTTACACAGCTTCTCCGTATGTTTTCATTCACAGATGTATCCCATGATGCACCTTCCAGAGGGTGCAAACTGTAACTCGAGATATCCCCTAGGACTGTCATGGCAGGCTGGGGTGGAGGGCTAACATTGCGTGTGCTAGAATAAGAGCTGACCCTATATAGTTTGTTAGCTCCAGACAGGTGCTCAGAGATGCACGAATCTACACACACCAGGGTGCAAAATAGATCTTTGCCCGGTTGCCCGGGGCAACCTAAATTTCCTTTGGGCAACCAAATTCTGTCCAAATTGCAATGCATTTGGATGTGTTGGTTGCCCGTGCTTGCGGATGGGCAACTAGAATTTGTTTGTCTATTTCATACCCTGCACACGCAGATCACTGTATGACAACGCAGGCCAGAATATTTCGTGCACGGTCGGAAACTTTTTTCCAGTTCCGTCTATTCTATCTATGGGAACCCTCCGGAAACTAATATTAGGTTCCGTGAAATAATTGCATGGGAACCTTTTTTTTCAAATGTCACAAAACGTTGTTTAAATTGTTATTTTCATTTGCTATTTGTCTTTTATAAAATTGTGATCATTGTTCAAGCATGGAAAATGGGCAGTACGGTATTTGAAGAATTAAAGAATATTTAATTCACAGAGTTTCGTAAGTGATTCTGTCAGCATACTTCAAAATTGAACTCAATGTGGGGCCACGAGTCTTGTCGTATATAGCTTGACAGTGTGCCGTGCACACGTTGCAGTGCAGAATTGAAATGTTCCGATTATCGTCAGTTACTGGGTCAAAGTCAACACTGAACGACCAATTTCTAACTGTTTTTAGGGAACCAATTCCCCCTTTCGTTTCGTTGCTTCTGACATTCCCCAGTCAAACACAAGGAGCAACAGAGTATAAATGCGTGTGAAACTTCGACATTTCCACCAACGTTGACTGCACGTTCACCATGTAGCATTTGATCAGGGAGATTCCCGGGGCCGGAGAACATAAACTGATGACGCGCACAAGATAAGCTAGCACTTTCATTGGTCCGCATACGATTGAGGAAATCCCGACCTCGACAGCACAACGTTCCCAACAACAACAACGTTCGCGACCTCAGCCTGAAGGTTACCATGATGTTAACGATATAAAACAGTGATTTTATACTCATTGGAATACCTTTTTCAGTCAGTATGAAACAAATGTAGTGAGTAAAGAAACTACCATAAGCACACCACGTTTATTCGGAGCATAATAGTGGGAAACGATAAATCGGTTCCGTGTTTTTTCTTTGACGGAAGCGACACGGAAACGGAACGATCGTTACCGTGAAATATTCTGGCCTGCAACGTACTCCAGATTAGTGCGATGTACGGTGGAGAGGCTAGATTAACTGGAATGTAGGATTAGAGATGACATTGCTCCTACATTCCACTTAATCTAGCCTCTCCACCGTAAAGCACACTAATCTGGAATACGTTGTCACGCAGTGAGATAGGCCAGAATCAGATGTGGCGACCTTGCCTTGCATGCAGGGATTGGTGGAAAACTGTGCGTGTCATAGAAATAATGAGAGAAACAATGATTTATCCACTCCAGGCAGAATATCAGGAACAAGGTTACAGTACAATTTGTTTAACTTCTGTCTGAAATATGTGATAGTTCACAGCAGCATCAATGAGGTACACATCCAGGTGTGGGTGTCCGGATTACCTCCCCTTACCTTTATGTCCATCTGAACTGTCCCCGTGTAATCGTCTAGAGGCAGCAGTGTTTGTGTTTGGACCAGTCAACCTCTCTGCTGAAGGAATGGTTGCCACTAACAAATATAGAACCAGAGTCAGTTTATGGAAGTTAAATAGAAAACAGAACATATATGTGTATAGCATAGCAGATGAGATCTAGACCCGTCTCTGACATGTGTGCTAATGTCCCCCCCCCCGCCAACAAAACCGGGAAGTAAGTGAGTGAGTGAATAGGATTATAGGATTTAATGTTGCTTTCAACATTGTTTCAGTCATATCGCGACGAACCAACAAAGCACCACCCAGTCAAGTTGCGTTTCTGCTGCTTCCCCCAACCAACCCTTACATACATTGATACCCCCTCCATCCACCATAGCACATGCATACATTGCTCCTGTTCATTGTAACACGTATAATATCATGACCAGTTATCGACAGCTCATCTGCCATTAAGTTTGTATAGTTCATTGATATTTCCTAACTTACAAAATGCTATAACCTTGTTATATCGTCATTTAACATGCCCTAAATGTGTAAGGTAGCTTACATGTATTTCAGTGATTTGAATGTAAGATCAATGCAATAAAGCTATGAAGATCTATGCATCCACAAATGTGGACGACCTTGGGTGGGACAACTGACATTTGAAGTCAATTATACAAGAAAAGGAGAAGGTGGGGGGGGGGGGAGGGGTTGAGACAATGTACGGAAATAAGGAGATGTACAGCAATGTCAAGGTTATTCTCAGGGCTTGTTTTTCCACGGGAATCCGATACCTGTCAACACTCCCGCAAAATAATCTGCGGGAATCCAACAGATTCCCGTAATATTGTAGTAATCTGTATTGAAATGATAGCATTGGATTCCCGTGGATTCCCATAGAGCTACATGTAGATTGCGAGAATCTATTTGGATTCCCGTGAATTTTGACGAAAAACAAGGCCTGATTCTACATGTGCAAATTGACATCAGTCATGTTTTCTTGTATCAACCATATTGTTTTGTATTGGCAGAAAGCTTATAGCAGTTCAAATGAAATTTTTGGAAGCGACACAAATTTATAACCATGAACCGTGGTTATGGTTGAACTGAAGTGTACTTGCACATGTCCGATGCAGGATAACCAATTCACACCATCATACTGTAATAGTATGATTGATGGTCGAGATATCCTCTATCTAACATTTATCCACAGAACAATAGATCTTTTGATTGCTATGAACATTTATAAATGTTTATTACTGATTTACACACTCGTGTGGATTTATGGCAGCTAAGCGATATAAGCAACAACAACAATATAAGATATATCATGATGTTAGTGTATTGGCATACTGTCGCTATTATGCAATAACCTTACACTTCATCATTTGTCATTTGTAAATCACTTCATCGATGGGTGTTTTGACAACCACGTTTTCCAGGGCGATACCACCCCTAATATGGCAGTCGCGGCAGTAGTATACAAACGCAGGAAGTGATCAGAGTACACATAATGTGTGCATCACAAGACTGTTCACAAACATCAGGAACGGTTTGCAGCCACAGGGATCCACAAAAAATAAAACTGTTGTCAAGTGACCTTGTAAAATGTGTTGTAGATGCAACAGCTCTGCTGTTAATACTTCCAGATGCATGCCTCGGCAATGCACATGATGCACTGCAGTGCAACCAAGGCTCCCTGTGTTGACACGGAAAAATACAACAGATGCAAATATGATCCGTTATATTTTAAGTAATTAAATTGTGGTCCTCTATCAAGACATAAGATCCCCAGGGGCAAATAGACTGGATGACAGTAAACAATCGTCGATTTTCCAAAAACAATCAACCTCGTTTGCATACTTGTAAAATAGTTTCGCCCCAAATTTCTGCCCAAGGCCTGCACACGTAACCCCTTGTGGCCGTAGGTAAAATATGTCTTTGATGTCGATTACGATCAAATTACAACACATCACATTTCTCAGATATCATAAAAGATCCGGGATTTTAAGACCGTTATGCAATCGCTGATGTGAATCCAATTTCTACCTTCGGTGTGTGGCCGGACTTGCGAAGACATTGAAGATGCTGAAATTGAGTTCCAAGATGGCGGTCCTCCAGTCGGGCTGCTGTACATAGTGGCCAAAATTTTGCCCTGTATTTCTCCAAATCTCGGCCAACTTTTCCCCTCAGCTAGTCCATCGCTTATTCCATAATTCTCCCATTTGATTGCACAAAATTATTATTGGTAGAAAGTGCAAAAATGTTCGTTTGTATTGATGGACTTACTTCGCAACTTTTGTGCTTGCGCACCCTTCTGACGTCACGCGCGATCTCAGGCAGTGCGACATTGCATGTGAGTTGGTGACAGCTTCGGTCAGATTATCTTACACAGTGAGGGCAAAAAATTGCACAATAGACAAAAATGACTTTGGGACCAAAGAGATGGAAAGTGCTCTATATTTTCTAATTTTAGACATGTTGTGATATTCTCGATTTATTCGGAATATTTCGGCATATGTCGTGTTTGGGGAAGCCCTTTAGCTGTCATTTATGGAACAGGGATTCCCTCTCTCCTCGGGGCGCGGGAATCGATCATGACCCAGTACCCCGAGCACGGGGCTATCACAATAAATCCAATTGCCCATGGCAGCCACAACAAAGGGAACAGAAGTCTTTATTTGGAATTCTCCTGAAATTGTGTCAAGCGGAAAAGTACTTTGAGAACAACCTGATTCAGCTGTTATCTCTTTTTCTCCGAGTAGTTACGTATATTATAGGACAGATACATTCTGTGTCAAGTTAATGCATATGGGTTTGTGGTTTAAGTGCTGAGGTGTGGCGTATGATAATAATATCACGTGATATTAATGCCAGGCATTATAATTTGGAGTGTGGGGTGAAATGTTTATAGACCCTCTGACAACTTTAAAACTATAATATCTGTTAACTTCGTTAACTTTGATGTGTATGTGGGATATATATAGAGATATACCCTATATAGATGTTACTACTACTGTTATGTTTTTGTCTTGTGTGTAATTGCCTTTGGCCCTCTGTGGCATATCTGTGCAAATAAATGATTCGGATTCGGATATATCTGGTCTGTATAGGCTATCATGATTAAGCATTTAGGGGTTTTTTTTCTCAGTTCACTGCATTTCGGGGGGGGGGGGATACGATAGGCTTACTCGGACATTAGGCCGCACTCATTTATGTTTTCCATCCTCGCGAACCAGTGTGTCGATCCATCGTTTAGGACGACCGAGGTTTAGATTCTGGACAGGTGGAGATGACGTTCTTGATCAAGAAAATTCTTTGAAAATGAGATGATCGCTGATACATACTTAGTGGAATGAAAGACGACCGTTTTGAAAACCTTATCTGAAGACTACGCTCGTTGAATCAGGGTACACACTTGCTGACTTTTGTCATTTCATGATCCGTGTTTCAAACCCTTGAGAAGTTTTGTCTCATAACACTGTTTAGACTGAATGAGTCTCTATTTCATATCTACTATTTGATAATAATAACAAAATCTTTAGTAAATATATACGTTTGATAAGTAAATAAATAAAATGAAGAAAAAAAATGAAAAAAAAAATGAAAAAAATATTTTTGAAATATTTGTTTCAAGCATTTCTTAACAAATAAACAAATTGCTTATGGATAACAACTTCTAGTTTATTCAGGACGACGTTTTGATACAGGTACTAGTATCCTTCTCAAGTCAATGACATTAATTCAATTCAATTCAATTCTTTATTGCATACACCCATACAAGGCAGTGCAAAGATATAACATATATATATAACATATAAATAATAGACAGATTCAGTTGGATATGTACAATGTTTTAAGTTCGTAACTGCATGCAATGATAAACATAACCACAGACAGTTCCGCATAAAGACGGAAAATTATTTGTCATTATTGTATGGTATTTTTCATCAGATAACATAGTTTCAAAATGTGGAAAATTTCTTTTGATATCGGTAAAAAGCTTTTGACGCAATTCGGCATAGTGTGGGCAATGCAAGAGGAAATGGATTTCATTTTCAACAGCTCCTGTAGAACAATGAGTACAAATTCTTTGTTCATGGGGTATTTTTGGCTTGCAATGTCTACCGGTCTCGACACGCAGACATTATGATTGACATGATCTACGATACTAGTACCTGTATCAAAACGTCGTCCTGAATAAACTAGAAGTTGTTATCCATATAAGCAATTTGTTTATATATCTACTTACCAACTTCTAAATGCCACTTAAGGAAACCGTTTCTTAATAGGCAGAGTTACTTCCTTTTGTTTCCCCTTTAAAATACATTATGAAACAGGGGCTGGGTCCAGTCTAAGCACTAATGTCCTCAATGTGCGGTCATATCGCGCATGAAGAGCATCACGATAGGCTACTCTTGGAGGTCAAAATTTACGAAAACAAATTTACTACTCATTATACTATATCGATTCTTCATCCAGGTAAGATGATGTTTTGTTGAATACATATTAGGCTTAGATGCAATTTTAGGCTTCAAAATATTATTATGAGTGGTCAAGTTTTCGTCTGATTTCTCAAGCTGACAATTCATATCTGTCGAACTATCTCCGGGGGTCTTCACTATCAGTTCATATTCCCTAATCAGTTACCCGTGATAATTTTAATTCCATTACTTGATTTCTCCAGTTTATAAGTAAATCCGATTATTTCTGGAAAACTATTCCTCATCCATGGTGTCTCAAAATTTGATATGGTAACTGGGTACGGTACCTCAGTTTTCTAAATGCTGCTATGGCTACTGAGATATTAATGTTCAAAGAACGGCCAGTAGTATATAAAGGGCATCTGGAGCAACTGGCTCGTCACTGCGAATCCGCAGAAAACAAAACCGGAAGTGGTGTGCGCAGGTGATTCTGCGCAAGTGTATGACATCACTTCCGGTCTGCGTGAATCGGGCGTGATCTCTCCTGGGTATGGTATGATTAATAGGAATGTACTAGAACATCCGGGTCCTACTATCGGGGTGACATCATTGTTTACATCCGAGTCTTCAGTCTGGGGAATGTCTGACCTATATCCGGGTCCTACTATTGGGGTTGCATCATTTTTTTTACATACGGGTCTTCAGTCTGGTGATAGGAATGCATGTACTGACCTGTATCCGGGTACTCGTCGGGTTTGTTTTCCATTCTTTACATCCGGGTCCTTGTCTGTTTTTTTCATTATCATCCGGGTTCTTCTATCGGGGTTGTACAGCCGGTCACTTTTTTCATCCGGGACCTCATCTTACAGCCTGGCACTGTGGAACATCCGGGTACTCGTATGTTGGTGTATAAAAGTCAGAACTTTGATGGCATTGCTTCATTCATTGGCCTGCCTACCTGACCAGCACCTACCTGGCATACCTGAATCTGACCAGGAGCTACCTGTCTGACCAGGTGTGACCCATAGCATGAGACGTGGAGAAGACTTTCTAGGGGATCCAGGTGCGCCTCCGGCTGAAGCATTGCCCGAAGACCAGCTTGTGAGTGCTTTGTACCGACGCCACTGGAACACGATACGCCATTGTTTTCACCGTCACTTGTATTGGACTTGTATAATTTCCGGTTGCAGGATCTCACGCATCTTCCCTCCTACGCCGAGAGCATTTTTACAGACCAAGCTACAGCCTTCAAATTGAATGGGACATTCGGCTACATCTTACGCCTTACGGATCAACTGCGGTATTTTTATCTCAGTAATAATACCTATGTGTTTGACCAGCCGTTCACGGTGACGGATGCTATTTCTCTCGAGCCCATCGTCGAGCAACTCACTACGTTAGATCCTTTGGAATGGGCCTGGTTGCAACGTCCCAACACCAACTGGACTGTAGAAATGATGACGAACGTGACATTTTTCGTGACCAAATTGAGAGATCGTCCCATCGGCTCTCTTGTCATTCTTCCGACTTGGCTGCTCTGTCGAAAAGGCATGTATGCGTTAACGACAGGCGTACATGGACCCTACAAAGACCGGAAATGTCTGTTTCGGTGTTTGGCCGTTCATTTGGACGAGTGTAATCCACAGGCTTGTGATACAGTGGCAGATGGTTATTGGGAAGAGTATCTAGAGGCACAAGACATAGACCCGCGGCGGTTCCAGGGAGTGCCATTTAAGTATTTGGATGTCGTGGAATCGCTTTTCCAGTTGAATATCTTTGTATACCGTTTGATACGGGAGGACGGTGACACACCTCAATGTGTGGCTGAATTGGTTCATCGCTCAACAGAACGGTATGCCTTCACGATGAAAGTCAATGTCTTCGACAACGGCGGGGTGAGTCATTTTTCCCTGATCTACGATATGAGCCTATACGCGCAATCTTACAGTTGTTCTCAATGCCATCGGGTGTTTCATTGTTCGTCCAACTTACATCGACACGAGAATCTGTGTGACAACACTGTGAAACGGAAATTTCCTGGTGGTGTGTACCATTACACGCCTACTATTTTCGAAGAGCTGGCTGATGAGGGTCTTGCGATACCACTACAGGACCGTTATTTTCCATACCGAGAGTGCTATGACTTTACAGACTACCGGGCTTTACAGACTAGTCTTTGGTGTTAAATGCCGTCATTTTCATCTGACGACGATACAGCTCACCAATCCCCAGTGTATGAGTTGTCACAGCGAAACAGCTCACCAATTACCAATATACGAGTTGTCAGAGCATTTCCATCATAGCTCTCTAGATTTGTATCTAATACCGCTTATGCCGGTGCTAGGGGCCGTGTGGTCATATCGTCCAAGTTGCCACATGAACAGGTACAATAAAAGCGCACCTGAGATACAACACATATCACGAATCGTTAGATTCTTGGTATGTGCTTTAGAATAGGTTAACAGGAAGACTATACTGTGAAGTCATGTGGCTCTGCCAGTATGTCGGCACCTCTTCCCACTTCCCTTATAATTCAATTCAATTCAATTCAATTTATTTGCACTTTACGTCCATTAAGGACAGTGTACAAAACAATAAACAAAATGACATTGACATTTTAACATTAACATATGTGTTGTAATTTGAAGCGATTTTGGAACCCATGGACATTTTCTCAGCCAAAACGCCGTGGACGCAGCGCCATATTCCCCTGAGTGTCAGCATTTCCACCAACGTGCTCGGCTATGACGCTGCGCCCGTATGTTTCGTTTCATCCGGGGACTCCCATGACCTGATTACCCGTATGATGGTTTATTTAGAGGAAGTCAATGCGGCCAATACGGAACTGTTGGTGTCCAAGTTCCAGGACGTACTGGACCTACTCGACGATCGTATTCCTACACCTGGTGTGTCCTTCAGCGACGATGAAGAGTCGGAGTCGGAGTCGCAGATGAAGGACATTCAGCCACAGGATGTACCCTTACCCAAACCGTACGCGGAAAAATTGAAAGCCCGATTCCTACAATACTTATCTCAGTTACCCGTCCTCGGCTTCATTTCGGGCCGATACGATCTCAACATGGTGAAGGAATTTCTATACCCTTACTTGGCCCAGTCAAATACCATCAAGTCCGTCATCAAAAAGATCAATAATCACATGGCCCTGACCAACACGTCACTCCATTTCCTGGATGTACACAAATCCCTAGCTTCCATTTACAGCTATGATCAGTGGGTGAAGGCCTATGACTGTGCACAAACCAAAGGGAGGTTCCCTTACACCTATATGTCGACGCTCGACCGCTTGGAGGAAACACAGTTGCCACCCCGGGACGTTTTCTTCGACGATCTCAAGCAGGTGGATGTTCTGAAGAAACGTACCGGGAACTTCAGCAGGTATGGTACGACCAACACATGAAGACCATGCGAGATCTCCTGGTGTATTATAAGAACTTAGATGTGGTTCCGTTCCTCGAAGCGGTCGAGAAAATAGCTCAACTCTTTCGTCGTGAGATGCACGTCGACATATTCAAGGCGTGCTTGAGTTTACCGGGTCTTGCTCCTCGCCATCTCTTTCAAGATTTACCTACCCACTTTTCGCTCATTCAACAAAAAGACGAGGACATGCATGATTGTTTGAAGCAGAACATCGTCGGTGGGCCGAGCTTTATTTTTCATCGCTACCACGAGAAGGACGTCACAACCATTCGAGGTGAGAAACCCTGTGACAAAATCATTGAATTCGATGCCAATGCGCTGTATCTAGGTCCCTAGCCCACCCCATGTCAAGCGGTCATTACACGCGCTGGTTGGCGGAAGGCCAGCATTTCATACCTCAACGTACGCCGTACAAACATCCCGCTGATCAGTGGTTGGACTGGGAAGCCTATCGACGGGGTATTTCTATACGACATCAAACCAACGCCACAGAGAAGCGGATAGGAGATCGCCGACTCCCCGTCGATGGGTTTGCCCTTGTGGATAGAACACCTATCGTATTTCAATTTTACGGGTGTTACTGGCACGGCCACAAATGTCACTTCAGCGCTGGACGCTTCAACGAACGGCGTGGAAAAACAGCAGAAGAACTGCGGGCAGAAATGGTCGAGAACGGGGATCGAGTGAAAGAGTTGGGGTACCACCTGATCGAACTGTGGGAGTGTGAATTTCACATCATGTGCCAGAACCTCCCACACTTACGCCACTTCCTTAAAGCGCGAGAGTATCCCCTCAGTCACCGGCGACTCTTGACTACCCCACAGATTCTCGACGCCGGTCGTTCCGGGGACTTCTACGGGTTTGTAGAATGCAACCTCCATGTTCCCGGCAATCTGAAGCCACTATTCGCCCAGTGCCCTCCCACCTTTAAGAACACGCTGGTTTGTCGGGATGACATTGGAGAGACCATGGGGGCCTATGCTGAGGAACATCACTGCCTGCCTCAACCTCGTCGGATGCTGATTGGGAGCATGCGGGGGGAAAAATCTTGCTGGGCACCCCTCTACTAAAGTGGTACATGAGTCACGGCCTCGAAGTGACGCGAGTCCACCAAGCCATTCAGTATGTACCCTGTTTTGCGGGGCATGCCAACACCGTGACGTCTGCCCGTCGTCAAGGAGATAAATATCCCAGTAAGGCCATTATCGGTGAATCCTGGAAAATGACGAGCAATGGCTACTATGGGAAAACCATGACCAACCAAGACAAGCACGTGAACGTGAATATCCGCACTACCCCACAAGCGCGCAAAAAGATCAACTCGCCAATGTTTCGGTCCGTCGGCGTCATCGATGACAATACGTACGAAGTCACTTCAACCAGAAAGACCATGCGTTACAACCTACCGCTCCAAATTGGATGTATGGTATTGCAGGTGGCCAAGCTGAGGATACGGCAATTTTTATACGATTTCATGAGTGTGTATTTCAACCCATCAGACTGGCAATTGATGAAAATGGACGCCGATTCTGCCTACATTGCTGTCTCTAATGCGGATTGGGAGTCACTCGTGAAACCGGAACTACGAGAACGGTATGAGGCGGAACAGGACCAGTGGCTACCGAGAAAAGACCATTACCAGTACGACAAGCGGACTCCGGGGTTGTTTAAGTTAGAGTGGAGTGGTGATGCCATGATCGCCCTGTCGTCCAAGACGTACTATTGTTACGGTAGAGACGAAAACAAAAAGTTCAGCTGCAAAGGGGTCAACCGACGCGACCTTGCCAATAACAAAACCCTCTACCTGGACGTACATTCAGCAATGGAATGCCTTCACTTTCTTTTATCCCAAACGGGAAGTCCTTCCCGGTGGAGTCAATACCACCTACCTGGACTTGTGAAAATATGACTTTCATACTATGATATAACACGATAACTGTAACAAAAAATGGCATCGCATGTGACCTACACATTGGGTTTGAATCCTACTCCTGACAGTTCTTTTGTATATACACCTTTTTCTAATGTATTGTTCACATTCTTGTACATATTCTATACATTCTTGTTCACCTGAATACAATTTTTTTTATTGAACATCAATGAACGTCAGAACAACAACGTCAGAACAACAAACAATAAAAACACCGCGCGATGGACTACAATGTTTAAAAATTAAGACAACCAGAGAAATGGGGCATGAACATTAAAACGCGGTTACATCACGGTCATTAAGACATCACCGTCTTCGGCTTGAGAATAATCATCAAACATCTGTACGATCGTTTGCATAGAATGTCCTCTGCTCAGGTGGGTAAGATAAAACACACAGTACTGTCCGCATACACTACTCAAGGGTCCTTGTAATCTTTTACTATTTCAGCGCCAGACTGTAGTAGATTCGTCCATGAACTGGACCAAATCGGGATGAACAGGTGCAAGTCCGTAGGAATCAAAGTATTCTCCTTGGCCCAGGGCGTTCACGTATACAGCCACCCAATGTTCACCCGGTCGAGTACGAGGGTCTGTATTCAGGATGTAGGCCGCAGGGGTGGATGGAGTGGTCGGAAAGACATTGCGTGGAAACACACCTCGAAAGGGTACCCGGGGATCCCACTGGAGTACGGTGATGAGCTGCTCTGTATCTCTGACTAGCTGGCGTAGTCACACAGGACGTTTCTTTGCTGATCCACTGTGATGATGTTATCAAACTCGGCGTAGCCAATCACGTTAATGGTATGGGGTAGAGATACGGAGAAACGCAGTTCCAGCCGTAAGTTTCCTTTCCTGAGCAAGGCCAGTTGATGATCGTGTTCCAAGATGGGGGTGAGGTCGAAGGCAAGCAATGTGCACCCACGGCCAAAGTCTCGTCGAGTGATGGTATAAGTCTCGTCGAGTGACGGTATTTCCTTCGTCCTGATTGTTTTGTCCTGTGGTTGTAAACAGGTTCAGGTAGCTCCGCACATATTGCTTGTTACGACAATCCGGCTGGGCTGAAATTTGATGGCCAGCCACGTGCAGTGCCACAAAGTTGATGTTGAAATGTTGAAAGTGAAACGGATTCTCAGCCCAGTGTCCATTGAAACTGGTGTTGGTGACACACGCCATTGGAATTTGATGGCCAGCCACGTGCAGTGCCACAAAGTTGATGTTGAAATGTTGAAAGTGGAACAGATTCTCAGCCCAGTGTCCATTGAAACTGGTGTTGGTGACACACGCCAGGGTAAGACGTTTAGGTAGATCCCCTAGAAATAAATTTTCTCTATTTGGCCATCATCGTACCCGCTGGCACAGAGAACACCTGGGTCTGTACGCGTCGGATGGGGTACAGGGCTGTTTTTTCGATAAGGCTTCCATGTGACTCACCAACACTCCCTGTTGCAAATCCACGGTACGGACATACAGGGCTGCTTCTTCTATGATGATCTTGTAATTGGGGACATCTCCGCGGGCCATCAAGGCAAAGGTGGGTGATCTTGATGGATACACCGTTCATCAGGTAGCGATCTTGCAGGAACAGGTCGGCGTGCAGTCGGCCCATCATATCCACGGAGTTGCTATCGGCTGTAAACCGCCTGCGTTGGATGCAATGGTGGTCGCATCCATATCCCCGGGCGAATCTCTGTAGTACAGTGGGGCTGACAAGTGTGGTTTTTGGCATCTTCTCCGTACGACAATAACGTTTCGATGTAGGCTCGGTATAGGTACGTATTGGTGGACGTACTGATGAGTTTATCGTTCTGACTGATATCGACCTGTTGGAACATCGAGTGCAACCAGAGATTGTCGTCGATGTTCGTCCCGTCTCCTTTCACCACTTTGGCTCTGACGTAAAAGTACGTGTGGGCTAAATCCAGGTAGGCCGTATCTTTGTTTTCAATGGAAAATTCGAGCGGTCCCGTTCCCGTAAGGCTAGCCAGAGGACGATGTTCTACCCAACGACCTTCGGCGGCACTGGTCTGTGTGGGTGGAATAGTCCACAAATCCAATTCACTGTTGGTAGACGGACACGACTCGAAGTGGATGAATGCCATTATGCGTAGATGTCTCTCTTCTTCTTCTTCTTCTTCTGGGGTGTGCCTCGTCGGTGTGTTGGCCGTGGACTGACTCAGCGATGTGACGGTGGTTGTCTTTTAAGGGCTTTGGCGACCAAGACGCTGCCTGCTTCTTTGGCCCGCCGTTTTAAGGATTGTCGGGGTGCCGCACCACCCAGGACATCACCGGCGACTTGCAGTCCACTGCGTACCCCTTGTTTGCCGATCGCCTTTACTCCACATGTCACCAGGGGTAAGAACGTTTTGACGATGCTCCCGAATATGTTACCCAACCCGTGACCTCGTTGCATGCGTGCACCGCTAAACACCTGACATCCACCTCCCGTTTGTTTCTTGTAATAGTCTGCATAGCTGGCGGTATGGCACTGGTAAGGCACGACGGCTGAATTATGAATGACGGACCAGATGCTTGTAACGTACATTATACGAAGTGGAGAGAACGTGCTTGTCGAAAATGAAGTGTCAGCACCACTTTCACTCGTTCGAATGCGACTGGGCGTCGCGTGTCATCTCTTATATCCACCGTGATAGTGTTGATATCGGTATGTCGTACGGGTAGGTAGAGTACGTGGTTGAAACTCTGGGTGACTTGATCTCCATCCTTTTTTTTTAATGGGGACCACCCGTTGACATCTCCGACAATGCATCCACGGTTTCTGCATCCACAGCCAGCGTTGAGGATTCCCCACCAATTCTCGAGGGACGTGTGTGTCTTTCAACGCTTGAGCAAAGGCTTCCCAACCCGGTGGATTAGAGTATTTGCGAGAACGCACCGTATCGTTGATCAAATCGGTGATATGAGACCCCGACACCACTCGGTTTCGAATAAGCAGTTCCCCCTGGTCGATCCAGCCCATCAGCCCATATCAGGATTCTGTTTCACCCGGTCCAACAATAAACGGGCCTTGGTCTTGAATGCCTTAGGGGCACTGGCCAACACATCGTCTTCAAGCTGAGGTGATGATGATGGTGGTGGTGGTGGTGGAGGGGGTGGAGGGGGTGATGTTGGACTACTACTACTACCCCTATATTGATCCATAAACATCTTGTACCAGTTCAGCGTCTGATGGTAGAGTTGAATTTTCTCGTGATCAGGCAGTCGGCGTTAGTGATCGTCATTGACGATGAGGTAGACGCCTGGAGTCAGTTGGAACAACGCAAGCTCACCGTCTGCTCCGTACGCTGCCATGGTCGTAAATGAAAAAAAAACGGCTAGAGAGGCCTGTCTATATAGAGTACATAGTCCATGTCCGTACACGTTTATAGTTTATTTTTTTAAGTGACTCTTCGTTCCCCTACCTTCATGAAAGTCCGTGATCATTCGGTGGTGCATGTTATTAGATTAGATTAGATTTTATTCACCAAATAACCATGGAGAAATACATATTCAGTGTCAATCATATTAGGGGAAGAAAACAAATATATATATTATTTATATGATAACATGAGATTGACAGTTGTAGAAATGTGGATGGCGGGAATAAAGCCCAGATGGGCTTGTTCTATCCTTAGATATTTAACTAATTAGGTTGAGCGAATGTAATAGGTGAGTTGAGCCAAACAAACGATGCGATGTGTACACAGCTTAATACGAAGGATCATCAAAATTGACTACATTTTTCAAGAAGATAGGATTTAACCTTTGACTTGAAGCGTGACGAGGAGCCAATTGCTTTTAAGTAAGAGGGAAGTTTGTTCCACTCCCGAGGACCTGAGCACTTGATAGTGTAATAAGATAAGTTGGAATAGTGAAATGGTCTGTAGAGATTGATGTTACGGGTTCTTGTTTGATGTTGATGGATAGCATATTGCCTGGTGAAGTAGGTCTGGTAGATGTTTGGTCATTGTTATTGTATAGGAATTCATTTAACATAGGGCCCTCTATGACTAATTTACCTCTTGGTATAAGTCTTGAGTGCAGGTTTAATTAGCCTAGTCCGTGCCCGTACACGTTATAGTTTTTTTAAATGACTCTTCGTTCCCCTACCTTCGTGAAATTCCGTGATGATTCGGTGAATGTTATTGTGTAGGAAATCATTTAACCTAGGATTTTGCAATTGGGAGCTTGGTGGGATTCTAGATTAACCCAGCAAGGATGCACACACTCATTTAGATCAATGAACGACCGATAATTCAACCAATGGCTAAGCCTGAAATAGAGCCAATCGGTGGACTTTTAGACAGCTAATCGACATTCACTGCATTTGGCAAAAGCCGTGAGAAACGCCTGAGGCAGCTCATTCCATCACAATCTTTCAAGGTGTGAAGACCTGTTTTTGCACATTCAGCATAGATGTTCACGGCGAAAGGTGCGGCGAGGTGGGTGAGAGAGAAAAGGAGGAGAGTGAAACAACAACAAGTGAAGAAAGAGGTGAAAGCATTTTGGGTGGAAGAGGTCAAGAAAATGGCCAGGAACAACAACAACTACGCCGGGCTATCCTGGGCCCACCTGCACCAGCTGTTGACCAGGGCCCCGGCCGGGGACTGGCTGGCGGACCCCAGCCAGTCCCCCACCAGCTGCAACAACAACACCAGCTACAACAACAACAACAACAGCCCGGGGCCTACTTCTCCGTCAGCTTGATGGGGTAGACAGGCCAACCCCTCCTGGGTAAAAAGGGTTAAAAAATCAACCAACGTTCCTTTGCAGGGCCCCAGTCCTCCGAAAGAGGGCTTCTAAAATAACACGTTGAAATATAACACGAGGACCTACACCTATGTCAGTCTCCTCTTCTCTATATTCTACGATCATTACCAATCTCCAGCTCCTCAACAATACACATTCAAATATATAACATCTATGACAATCTCCACACCTCATACTCCACAACTATTCCAAAGTCCACCATGACCAGTCTCCATCTCCTTTCCTAATTTACTCAACCTGCCTCCATATTCCATGATCATTACCAATCTCCAGCTTCTCAACAATACACATTCCAATATATAACATCTATGACAATCTCCACACCTCATTTCCCCAAAGTCCGCCATGACCCATGTGCTAATTTACACTGGAGGTTTAAAACACTCGGCAGAGACAAATAATTTTTTTACACTCGGCTTTTTCCAACTATACTCGGTGTATATATTAGACTACTATATTACTGTGTAACTCTCATTCATACTATAGTGTTTGGGTCTTATTTTTACCTGAGTGCAAGGTGCTCTTAGTAGCCATTTCCCTCGTTCACTAGGTGTTATTTACCTATTTGTTTACCTATTATTGCGGATGTATGCATGTAGGGAGCTCATTTTATTGTGCTTTGAGTTAGAAAGTCCCTCTTTCGGGAGTACTGGGGTGGCCCTGATAAGGACCGGTAGGAGACGTAAGGATTACACCGACTGGTGAATTTGACGGAGTTTTTCCTTCCTCTTGGTGCATAAGAGACAGCTCAGCGTGACGAGTGCACACGGGATGGGCTTGCAACTGAACGTAGGGTCTGCTGTACCTGCAAGTTTGGCGATACAACAGGCGCATTACGCTTGGTGTCCACACGGGAATAGAGCGAATTTGGCGTATTGAGTAGCTGGGGGAATACATTTGACAAACGGCAATTGCTTTACCCCCACTGATGGGGTCCTGTGCAGTCTTGTTATTTCCGCGCAGTAATCGTCAAGATATTGTTGCTGATGTTGTTGCGAAACTGTTGTAGTCAGACGATCTTCTCGCTGTGGATGATCGCTATATGGATGACGCAGTGAGGGATATGTGTCCGCCTTCGCTGGGTTTGAAGGAAACTGCAGGTGGCCCTACAGGCACATCTTGTTTAGATCTCTATCTCTATGGAAATGAAGCGGGCATTCTCTCTCGTCGACTTTATGACAAAAGAGATGGTTACAATTTCGGCATCGTAGGCTATCCCTTTCTGGATAGTGGTATTCCAGTGGGACCTGCGTATGGCGTGTACATATCTCGCTTAGTGGCATTTGCTGGGTCCTGTGTTGAATGTGATGATTTTGGTCGACGTCGCAGAGCATTGTTGCAGAAACTTATGGAGCGGGGCTGTTCCATCGAGCGCCTCCACTCGGGGTTTCTCAAGTTTGGCGATACGTGTCGCATGCTGATGGCAGGGTGCGAACGTGGCGTGCAGGATCTGTGGCGCTGCGTTTCGTGGCATGTGTCTGATTCCGCTTGACCCGGGGCTGGGGGCCGTGTGAGCCCATGTGCTTCAGGATCCTCATGGTACTCATGTGAGCAGTCACAATCAAAGCGTGACTGAGGTACATCATTTTTAGATGACTCTATAACGAATATTATGGATTAAGAATACTGATCAGCGATACGGATTTGATATTTTGGAACATCATGATGTCTTGCCGGCATCATTGAAAACTGTTGACCGCTTCTCTCTTGCAGGAAACAAGCCTATGTTTATGTATACTTTTGTCTTTTGAATTTGGTGCTAATACTGTTATATGGAAATGGAATAGGTCTTTGGATTATGGACGCGGATATTCTCTAATGGACGACGGCTGGATTATGAATGACGGACTAGACGCTTGTAATTCCCCCATCTGCCGTCTGTTCTTCTTCTCTTCTTCTTCTTCTTCTTCTTCTTCGTCTGGTTTCAACAGATTTTCTATAATGTCTTCGAGCCATGCCTCGTTGGTACTATTGTCTTGGTAGGCCCCATCGATTGTCAAAGTCTTCTTTTTTATTTCTTCTTCATCCGCCGTCTGTTCTTGTTCATCTGCCGTCTGTTGTTCTTCATCTACCGTGTGTTCTTCTTCCTTTTCTTCTTCGTCTTGTTTCAACAGGTTTTGTATAATGTCTTCCAACCATGCCTCGTTGGTACTATTGTCTTGGTATGCCCCATTGAAATCTATGAATTCGGATGTTGCGTGGTCAGTCATCTGGTTGAAATGAGTGGGTAGCAGGCGACAGACAGCGCGCGTGGTTTTTTATGGCATGCGCGCGAACGTCAGCGACGCACGCCTGTGGCTTAGGGCCGGTCGACCGGACAGCCGGTGCTTTCTCCGCGATGTTCAAAGCAGGCTAAATTTTCAATACACGCACTACCGTATCTAAAACAACTTTAGATTTGAACCTTGGGATGTTAGTGTGTGGCCCTGAAAAATTCAGAAGGCTAACGGATGGGAAAGTGTGATTTTTTGTGATTTTTCTCGTTTCAAAGCCCGAATGTTACCGACGTCATGGTGTAAAAGGCTGGGTAATGTTGAAATAAACCGGCTTACGCATCTAAAAACACTTTAGGATTCACCTTTAGAATGTTATAATATTACCCTACAAAATTCACGAGGTTTATGTGTGAATTTTTTCCTTCCAGACTCCCTAGTGTGAAAACACAGGTATTAGAGTATGGGACCCAATGTATGTACAGCTATGGCGTCAATGGCTGTATTCACAGTAGAGGGTTTGCAAGGAAAAAAATCACACTTCCCCATCCATAAACCTCGTGAATTTTGTAGGGTAATATTGTAACATTCTAAAGGTGAATCATAAAGTGTTTTTAGATGCGTAAGGTTTATTTAAAAATTACCCAGCCTTTTACACCATGACGTCGGTAACATTCGGGCTACCGCATTCGGGCCCCTGCATTCGGGCCCCTGCACACCCAACAAACATAATGAGCACAACTAAAAGAAAAAATATGAAGACAGACCCGAGGAACCTTAGTGCAGGTTTCTCGGCCGAGTCTCTAATAGTTCGAAATGCACTAAGACCTTTTCAATCCAAATGACAGATATATTTCTGACAGCAAAGCAAGGCCACGACATCAAACCTTGCAATATTGCGCTTGATGATTGTTTAGCACCGAATTCTACATGTAATAATTTCAAAATTTCTAAGTGTGGACACCGTGGATGTCTCACGTGTCCACTCTTTAATACTTCAGCTTCATTTAGTTCCGCGTTAACTGGTAACTCATATTCTGTTAACTCGTATGTTGATCTTAGTTGTTCTACTACAAACTGTATTTACTTAGTTTCCTGTAAGAAGTGTGGTCAACAGTATGTTGGCAAGACCACCCAAAGACTCCATCTTAGGGTGAATGGTCACAGAAAATCCGTTAGGAAAAAGCAATTGCTTATAGGTAGGCATTTTTCTGGACCGGACCATGGCTGGGATAACTTTAGTATTCAGATCATAGACGTCGTCTATCCATCTACTAAGGATTCCCCCTTTGGATTTGAGAGAAAAATCCGAGAGCGGGAATTATTCTGGATGCTAGAACTTGGGTCGGTGTTTCCGTTTGGTTTAAATGATAATGTCAGTGGGTTCGGCAATGCTACAAACCGCCGTTCAAATATATCCAACATTACCCAACTATTTAAACCCCATCAACGGAGACAACGCAGCCATGGTTGGCGAAAGTTTAATAGTTCGATGATTCACGATCATATCACTTTAAATTACTTAGTGGATTTAACTAACGCACCCAATAGTATACATAGCTTACGTACAGTTCTGTATGCGTTACCTCTGAGAGCTTTAAATCAAATAGCCAGAGATATGCAGCAATCTGCGTCTTCAGGAAATATAATACCATCCAAAATCAGTAAAGTATGTCAAGATATAGCGTATTTTCGATTGTATCGTCCAGTGAACATAATCGAAATATCTCAAGATCGGCTTTTCTTGAAACTCAAC